>JBAGKK010000232.1:265536-277491 GCA_037177015.1 Euceroptres primus
TAAAAATCTTATATTATATACCGTGTATGGCAACGTTAATTAACTTGTTAATAAAAATAAAAATAGTGGATCGTTATCGAATTATCTAAAAAAGTTTAAAAAAATGTGTCGCCAGGTCTGCTAGATCGAAAATAACGAAATCCTAAGGATACTCCAGTAATATTTTAATCCTTTCTACTAAAACCACTAATTAAAAATCTAGAGATAATCTAGTAATCTTGTAGTAATTTTCTGCTAAAATCAAAAATGAATTCTCTTAGTGCGTACCGGATCACAATAAGAAACTAAAAAGTACTGGATCTAAAGCAATTGTACTAGTAATGTCAACACTGACCACCAAAGACATTGCCGGCAAACCGGGCTAAGTCGGACATATGGGGCAAAGCGGCACACCCGTTTTTTATTCAGAAAAACATACCTTCGTTTTAGTATTTTATTAGTTTTTATTTTGTTTCATCCATTTATGGATCTTGCAAAGAATAGAAAACGATCCAACACAGGTACACAAGAACCAAAAAAAAATCTACGAGCTTCTGAAAGAAACCGTCAAAGCTGGAGGAAGGAATTATGGCAGAAGCCAGACTTGAGTCTTCGTCTATGTGGTTTTTCATTTGGCCTTTTTTGCCGAGACCAGGAGCGATAAGTACGCCGGAAGCGGAGTTCCGGGCCGCCCATTCCTAGCATCACGTCCCCGGGACTCACTCGGGAGAATGTGGAAAGCAGCGACGACAAAGCTAGGCGTGCGAAATTTCGGTTGACGCGACGTGCATAAAATGAGCCATCTGCATGGCTCTGGACCGGGTCGCGGGGGAGGGGGTACATAAAAGAGAAACAGAGTCGCAACACCGCAAATCTTTTGGGTGGCAGGGGGAAATAACCCCGTGTAAATTACAAAGTCAACGTCGCGGCTTTCTCTCCCACGAAAGCTGGCATTGAAAGAATGATCTGAAGAATTTCTCTCTCTACGAAAACAAAAAAAAACAAAAAAAAAAGAAAGAAGAAAGAAGAATAAACTGAATTTGCGTTCTTTGTTCTTTGTTTTTCGAGGGTCACGAGTAACGACGAACCGAATTAGGATAAAAAAGGAAAGTCGAAAGAGACATTTTACTGAATTCAATAGTACATTTCGATACGTGTGTGAGAGGTGATTATTTAGTGCACGAGACGTTTTTCACACGAGCGAAGCGAGTGAGAAAAGTCAAGTGCACTAAAAATCACCTTTCACACAAGTATCGAACAGTATTTTATACCACGAGAGCCGAAAAATCATGTCAAAGTTGAGATTTTGAGGTTAGAGTGATATAAAAGACGTTTCAACTGTTGTTTTGTTTTCCTTATTCCTTTTCCTTCTTCCTTTTTGGCTTGATCGAAATGCAAGTGACTATTGAAAATTAAGTTGAATTAAATTGTTGCTGTTGCCACATGATTTTTCTGTTAAAAGGAACTAAGATAACTCTAGAAAAATAACGAAATTTAGGAATATTTTAGTATTATTTGAAAACTACTTTTTTAACATAAAGAAAAATTGTAAAATAAAATAATTAAAAAATTTTAATGGCAGGATTTAACTTCAATAATAGTATATTATGCACCTAGGGGGAGAAGAGGAACTTTTTTGACGAGTGTATGTTTTCAGTACGAGTCGTAGGCGATCGCGTAGAGCGAGCATGATTTCTGCATGATTTCTGCCCATATTTGATTTTGAAACCTATTGTCACGGAAAAATTTCCGTAAGAATAACTTATTGTTACCGAAATTTCCGAAACAATAGCCTATTGTCAAGAAATAATTTCCGTGGGAATAACTTATTGTTACGGAAATTTCCATAACAATAGTCTATTGTCATAGCAAAATTTCCGTAAGAATAACTTATTGTTACGAAAATGTTCGTAACAATAGTCTATTGTCAAGGAATAATTTCGGTGAGAATAACTTATTGTAACGGAAATTTCCATAACAATAGCCCATTGTCATAGCAAAATTTCCGTGAGAATAACTTATTGTTACGGAAATGTCCGTAACAATAATCTATTGTCAAAGAATCATTTACGTGAGAATAACTTATTATTACGGAATTTTCGATAACAATAGCCTATTGTCATGGCAAAATTTCCTTAAGAATAACTTATTGTTACCGAAATTTCCGTCACAATAGTCTATTGTCAAGGAATTAATTCCGTGGAAATAAGTTATTGTTACGGAAATTTCCATAATAATAGCCTATTGTCATAGCAAAATTTCCGTAAGAATAACATATTGTTACGAAAATGTCCGTAACAATAGTCTATTGTCAAGGAATAATTTCGGTGAGAATAACTTATTGTAACGGAAATTTCCATAACAATAGCCCATTGTCATGGCAAAATTTCCGTAAGAATAACTTATTGTTATGGAAATTTCCGTAACAATAGTCTATTGTCAAGGAATCATTTCCGTGGAATAACTTATTGTTACGGAAATTTCCATAACAATAGTCTATTGTCATAGCAAAATTTCCGTAAGAATAACTTATTGTTACGGAAATGTCCGTCACAATAGTCTATTGTCAAGGAATCATTTCCATGAGAATAACTTATTGTTACGGAAATTTCCATAACAATAGCTTATTGCCACGGAAAAATTTCCATAAGAATAACTTATTGTTATGGAAATTTCCGTAACAGTAGTCTATTGTCAAGGAATCATTTCCGTGGGAATAACTTATTGTTACGGAAATTTTCATAACAATAGCCTATTGTCATAGCAAAATTTCCATAAGAATAACTTATTGTTACGGAAATGTCCGTAACAATAGTCTATTGTCAAGGAATCATTTATGTGAGAATAACTTATTGTTACGGAAATTTCCATAACAATAGCCTATTGTCACGGAAAAAAATTCGTACTAATAACTTATTGCTACGGAAATTTCCGTAACAATAATCTATTTCCACGGAAAAATTTCCTTGGAATAGTCTATTGTTACGGAAATATCCATAACAATGGTATATTTTCACGAAAAAAATTCCGTGGGAATACCTATTATTATGGAAATTTCCGTATCAATAGGCAACCCAAATTTCCTAAAAGTTTTTACGGTGAGGAGCTGATTATTGCAAAATGCGAGCTTACAGATGTATAATTTTTCATTATTTATATATGACGTCACTTTTTACTCCATAGAGATTGAAAAGTACTTTTTACTCCCTAGGGAGTAAAAAGTAGAGGTTCACTCCCGCTTAATAGGCATGAAAAAGGGTTGAAATCATGCATGTGTTATAAAAATTAATATATTTTAAATAAAAAAAAAATAATAACTTTGTACGATTGATAATTAATTTAATGTAAGAAATTCTGCCAGGTTAAAATTTTTTTGGTATTTCGTTTTATAATTTTTCTTTATTTTAAAGAAGTTGTATATTTTATTTGGCAAACTATTTTTTATCGTACGAATAGTAATGTACCATTTTTTTTAAATTCGCCAACTTTTGCATGTTCCATATTTTTGTTGAGATCTAGTAATATTTTATTTATTCTGTACTCAAAATCAAGTAAGATATTACTAGAAAATAACTATAATCCTTGGACAATCTAATAATAGTTTTGGTAAATTTCGGTTAAATAACAAAAATATATTACTAGAAAAATAACGAAATACAGGAAACTTGGGACGGATTATAATGTATGATTTTTTCTAACTTGGTCTTTCTACTCAAAATCACCCAAAATATCACTATAAAACTTAAATTTGGGGTTAATCTAATAACATTTCTGAAGATTTCCATGCAAAAATCACTAAAATATTACTACAAAAGTTGCTATTTCTCGTGATAACACAGAATTATTTTTGCTTAATTTAATAAATTGCCTAGTCGTATTCGGTTCAAAATATTATTATTATAGTTATTGTTGTTGTTATTATTGTTATTATTGTCTTTATTATTGTTGTTGTTATTTTTATTGTTATTATTATTGTTGTTGATGTTATTATTGTTATTGTTATTATTTTTATTATTGTTATTATTATTATTGTTGTAATGGTTATTATTGTTATTATTATAGTTGTTATCGTTGTTATTTTTATCGTTATTGTTGTTGTTATGATTATTATTGTTGTTGTTGGTATTATTATTATTATTATTATTATTATTGTTGTTGTTGTTGTTGTTGTTGTCGTCGTTGTTATTTTTCTCGTTATTGTTGTTGTTATGATTATTATTATTGTTGTTGGTATTATTATTAGTATTATTATTATTGTTGTTGTTGTTATTATTATTATTGTTGTTGTTGCTATTATTATTGTTTTTGTTGTTGTTTTATCGTTATCGTTGTTGTTATGATTATTATTATTATTGTTGTTGGTATTATTATTATTATTACTATTAATATTATTACTATTATTACTATTACTATTATTACTATTATTACTATTACTATTATTACTATTATTATTATTATTACTATTATTATTATTACTATTATTACTATTATTATTATTACTATTATTATTGTTATTGTTATTAATAGTATTATTATTCTTATTAGTATTATTATTACTATTATTATTCTTATTTATTATTATTATTATTATTATTATTATTATTATATTATTATTATTATTATTATTATTATTATTAGTATAAAAAAAAAATGGTGTCTCAGGCTTAAGATGGTAATAATTAGTATTATTCTTATTATTATTATTATTATGATTATTATTATTGTTAATATTGTTATTATTGTTGTTGTTACTATTATTATTATTATTGTACTCCTCCTCTAAAATCCAAAAAATTTTACTGAAAATAATTTAAAATCTAAGGATTTTTTATTTTAAAATTTTTAAGATATTTTTATTGCAATATTTTAGTGGTTTTGAGTTAAAATGCAAAATTTCTGAATTATTTTAGTACTTACTAGATTATTAGATAAGACTAAAACTTACTAGATATAGTAAAATTGTGCTAGTAGTGGCGACACTGGTAAAATATAAATTATTATAGCATGAAAAGCAGATAATGCGAGACTTTACAAATGATATTTTTTCATTTGTGTACAAATTTTTCCCCTTGCGTCAGATTTACTGACTTACGTTAATGTAGACTGAACAGAACGATCGGTTTTCACTCGACATTATATATTATAGGAAAAGTATAGTCGTTATTACTTTGTTAGGTGAATTCACTTTGCTTCCAACTTTTAATTGACCCTGAAACGGATTTCCGTCTCGTTAGTGAACTTTCATCCCCCACTAAAAAATCAGAATAATCCCTTTTATTAAAGAAATTTTTTCTCACAATTTCAAACTATTTTCGTTTCCCTTTGACAGAATAAAAATTGGACAAGATAACTGAAGCTGGATTGTATTTCTCCTCCTGGTCGAATGGACCCGACGGCTGGTTTTCTCTCGATAAGAGGAGATTTTCTTTCGGGGAAAACAATCAAAAGTTTAAGGAAGGGCTGACAGTCCCACACGATTTTATTTGAGCAAAAAATACTCTTTTAAACTGGGAGGAAAAGATACGATTACAGGTCAGGCAATATTACAAAAAACTCAAGGGAAAGAATATTTCAAAAGGAACTTGATAGTTTTTTGGAAAAAAAGTTTTTCATGTACAACAGCTTATTAGGGTGGCCCAAAAAAATAAAATATTTTTGTTTTCTTGTCTCACCCCCCTGTTTTCTTTCAATCGGTGTAACAATAATTGGGCAATTTCTTATAAATTAAAAAGAAATTTTTAATCCGTGATCCAAGGCCCTTAAACGTTAAACACTGTTAATAATTTCTTTTGTGTATAAAAATTGAAGAGAACTTGATTAAAAGCAATAATTATGGCAATAAAATAATAGTAGAAAAAACTTATGTAAAAGCAATAATCATGACAATAAAATAATATTAGGCAATACTGAAAATAATTTTATCCCAATTTTATTCAGAAACTATCCTTAAAAATAAAAAACCACCCTCTATAGGGGGTTGAAAATTTATAATGCGCTTTTCTCAGGTATCTTACATATTTTGGGCCTTAAATGATTAAAAATAACCTTGCAAAAGTTAAAATGTGTCACTGATAAAAAACTATCCTTTAAACTTTTAAAAACTACCCTTTTGTTATATTTTTCTTCTTTCACAGCCCTTCACATAATTTCTCATAAGAAAAGTATTAGGATGACTTCAGAAATATTGTTTAAATATTTCATAGTTTTTTAAAATTGATTCAGACAATTTGAAACTGTTTTACTGAGATGTCAGAAATTGAGGAAAAATATTGTTCTAGGGGTAGTTTTTAAAACTGTAAAGGGTAGTTTTTTATCACTGACACACATTTTAACTTTTACAAGGTTACTTTTAATCAATCAAGGCCAAAAATATGTGAGTTACCTGAAAAATGCGCATTATAAATTTTTAACCCTCTATAGAGGGTGGTTTCTTCATTTAAAAGGATAATTCCTGAATAAAATTGGGGTAAAATTATTTTCAGTGATACCTAATATTGTCATATTATTTTCATATATTATCAAATTATTGTCATAATTATTGCTTTTACGTAAGTCTTTTTCAATTCCACCCCCCAAAAAAATTATTAAAACTTTTTAACGTTTAAGAACCTTGAACCGAGGGTTTATTTAAAATTTGTAAAAAATTAAACACTTATTTTTACACTAATTTAAAGAAAAAAGGGGGGCAAGACAAAAAATTTTTACTTTTTTTGGACCATCCTACTGTTTGAAAATGAATTCATAGTCGAATCTGCATACCCACGGCCGGTAAAGTAGCTATTCGACTTAAGCCTTTACCATTAGAGAATAATTTCTTTCTGCAGTGTAACACTTAGCCAGGATTGGAATATAGTTTGAATATAGCTTTGTTCGGTACGTGATAAGATTGTAAGAATTCTTTAATGTAAGGCATATTTTATGGGAATATAAAGAAAGAAACATGGATAGGAGGGTTTGAAAATTAGAAGGAAGTGGATCCGTTGGATGCATTAAGTTCAGTCTAATCGACATCTCTTACCACAACACCACTGATCCTCCTTCCAGACCTGAATGTGTATAGATTCCTCCTTCCAAAAGCGATCTTTGTGAGAACATTAGCGCGTGCCTAGCATACCATATTCTCGCGATCGCTTAACTGATCGTTAACTCGGCAGTTCACGATAATGAATGGGAGTCGTCAAGTTAAGGGGAATTTTGTCCGGAAGATCCTTCCCTACGCTTTTTCCATATTTTACAGTCTAGAATCTCCAGTTGATGGTGGATCCAACCATTACACTTAGTATTGGTTGTTATAGCACTTCTATTTTCTGCACATAGAAAGCGGTCAGGGTTCTCAATATTTTTCCACTAAGAGTGTAATTACCGTCCCTCCCCTTTACCCCTGTACTCTATACATCCGCCCTGTTTGCTCATTAACAACCCTTAGCAACTGTTGCTACGGCATTGTTATTTCCTGCACATACACCGTTGTTTGGGTTCTCAATATTATTCCTCTAATGGTGTATTTAGTATCTATCCCCTTTGTCAATATACCCTTTTCATTCCTCAATGTCAGTTCATAACGAGACTTAGTAATGGTTGCTATGGCACTTTTATTTTCTGCACATACAAAGTTGTTTGGGTTCTCAATATTTTTCCTTTAAGAGTGTAATTACCGTACCTCCTCTTTCCTTCTCTACTCTCTACATCCCGACCGTTTGCTCAGTAAAAAGCCTTATCAACTGTTGCTATGGCATTGTTATTTTCAGTACATACACTGTTGGACGGGTTCTCGATATTTTCCCTTCAATGGTGTATTTACCATCTCTGCCCTTTACTACTACAATCTCTTCATCCCTCAATTTCGTTTAATTTGGTCCCTTAGCGAAGCTTGCTATCGTATTGATATTTTCAACACATACAAAGTAGCTGGGCTTCTCAATATTTTTCCCCTAATAGTGTATTTAGCATTCATCCCCTTTGTAAATATACTCTTTTCATTCCTCAATATCAATCAATAACAACTCTTAGTAATGGCTGCTATGGCTTTTTTATTTTCAGCACATACAAAATGATTAGGGTTCTCAGTATTTTTCCACTAATAGTGTAATTACCGTCCTTCACCTTTACCCCTCTACCCTAATACCATCTATGTCCCACCCTATTTGCTCATTAACAACACTTAGAAACTGTTGCTACGGCATTGTTATTTCCTACATATACAACGTTGTTCGGAATCTCAATGTTTTTCCTCTAATCGTGTATTTAGCATCTGTCGCCTTTGTCAATATACCCTTTTCATCCCTCAATGTCAGTAAATAACGAGCCTTAGTAATGGTTGCTATGGCACTTTTATTTTCTGCACATACAAAGATGTTGGGGTTCTCAATATTTTTCCTCCAAGAGTGTAATGATCGTCCCTAACCCTCACCCCGTACTCTCTACATCCCGACCTGTTTGCACATTAAAAACCCTTAGCAACTGTTGCTATGGCATTGTTATTTTCAGCACATGCAACGTTGGTCGGGTTCTCAATATTTTCCCTTCAATGGTGTACTTATCATCTCTCCCTTTTACCACTACAATCTCTTCATCCCTCAATTTCGTTTAATTTGATCGCCTAGCGAAGCTTGCTATGGTATTGTTATTTCCTACATACACAAAATTGTTCGGATTCTTAATATTTTTCCTCTAATGGTGTATTTAGCATCTCTCTCCTTTGTCAATATACCCTTTTCATTCCTCAATGTCAGTAAATAACGAGCCTTAGTAATGGTTGCTATGGCACTTTTATTTTCTGCACATACAAAGATGTTGGGGTTCTCAATATTTTTCCTCCAAGAGTGTAATTATTGACCCTAACCTTAACCCCGTACTCTCTACATCCCGACCTGTTTGCTTATTAAAAAACCTTAGCAACTGTTTCTATAGCATTGTTATTTTCAACACATTCAACGTTGGCCGAGTTCTCAATAGTTTCCCTTTAATGGTGTACTTAACATCTCTGCCCTTTACCACTACAATCTCTTCATCCCTCAATTTTGTTTAATTTGATTCCTTAGCGAAGCTTGCTATGGTATTGATATTTTTAACATATACAAACTCACTGAGGTTCTCAATATTTTTCAACTAATGGTGTATTTAGCATCCCTTCCCTTTGTCAATAGACCCTTTTCATTCGTCAATGTCAATCAATAACAATTCTTAGTAATGGCTGCTATGGCTTTTTTATTTTAAGCACATACAAAATGATTAGGGTTCTCAATATTTTTCCACTAATAGTGTAATTACCGTCCTTCCCCTTTACCCCTCTACCCTAGTACCCTCTGCGTCCCGCCCTGTTTGCTCATTAACAACCCTTAGCAACTGTTGCTACGGCATTGTTATTTACTGCATATACAGCGTTGTTCGGAATCTCAATATTTGTCCTCTAATGGTGTATTTAGCATCTCTTTCCTTTCTCGGTATACCCTTTTCATTCCTCAGTGTCAGTCAATAACGAGCCTTAGTAATGGTTGCTATGGCACTTTTATTTTCTGCACATACAAAGATGCTTGTGTTCGCAATATTTTTCCTCCAAGAGTGTTTTTATCGTCCCTAACCTTCACCCCGTACTCTCTACATCCCGATCTGTTTGCACATTAAAAACCCTTAGCAACTGTTGCTATGGCATTGTTATTTTCAGCACATGCAACGTTGGTCGGGTTCTCAATATTTTCCCTTCAATGGTTTACTTACCATCTCTGCCCTTTACTGCTACAATCTTTTCATCCCTCAATTTCATTTAATTTGATCCCTTAGCGAAGCTTGCTATGATATTGATATTTTCAGCACATACAAAGCTTCTGCGGTTCTCAATATTTTTCCCCTAATGGTGTATTTAGCATCCCTTCCCTTTGTCAATATACCCTTTTCATTCCTCAATATCAATCAATAACAACTCTTAGTAATGGCTGCTATGGTATTTTTATTTTCAGTATATACAAAATGATTAGGGTTCTCAATATTTTTCCACTAAGAGTGTAATTACCGACCCTCCCCTTTACCCCTGTACCCTCTACATCCGCTCTAATATTTAGCGGGTTGCTCAGCTTTTATCTTCACAGATATATCAAGATAATTCGAAAACAGACGTTGAAAGAGAAAAACGATTACAAGCCTTTAGTTGGCAATTCCCTAGAGAATTCTAGAGCGAATTGTTTTGCAGATGACTCTTCTCTTCTCTCTGCATCTGAATTGCAGTCAAGTATCAAACTCTCCTCGACTTAGATAGAAACACTGTCCCAAAGGTATTGCCTCACTGCTCTTAATTCACGATCTTCCCAGTTGAATTAAATTCAAAACAAATTCAGAATTCAAGTGCAGTTCATCAATGTTAAAAACAGTGTTGCCACTAATAGTCCTAGAAAAATAACTAAAGTTTTAGATAATCTAGTAATATTTAGTATCTTCCGCTGAATTTTCTAAATATTAATAGACTGTCCCTTGATTTTAGTTATTTTCCTATTAATTTATATCGATTTAATAGATAATCACAAAAATTGCCAGATTAACTTTAGATTTTAGTTATTTTTCTAGTAGTGTTTTAATTATTGCAGGATAAACGCCCCAAACATTATTAGATTATCTCGAGATGTTAGTTAGCTTTCTAATAATATTTTCGCACTTGTGCCAGAAAGATACTAAATATTACGATCAGGTATAAGAGAAGTGAGTCTGGAGTTTTTGATTTAACTCTGTGTATGTACAACTGCAGATGAGATGGCAAGCGTCCAGTGGGTCGAATGCTTTCTGGATCATATCTTGCAACTATTGTGCTGAACTTGGAAATGGAAACTATTGTAAGAGTTTTAAAACGGGTTCGAAATTTCTCAGGAATATCAGACGTTATTCCAGAATCTTTATATTTTCTTGCAAATTGGCGAAACTTTACTGTTAGGTAGGGAAATTTCTGTGCGAAATGGTTTTCAAAAATTTTCAAAATTCCGGAAGTTAAATTTTCAGACTTTTTTCAAAACGCAATATCTTCAAGACTGTTCGACCGATTTTGTTCACTTTGGATAACATAAAATTTATAAATTTGAAATGAAATAAAAATTTATAAATTTAAAATGAAATAAAAATTTTAAAAATTTGACAAAAAATACTCAAAAAAACATTGAATTCAATTTTTGGTCAGGCGCACCACAACGATTTTAATAAAATACAAATATTTGTATTCATTATTAGTTTTCACGTTAATTGAATAAAAAGTAATGAGGAGTTTGAAACTTTTGGAAATACAAATTTTTTTAGTGTCACCACGTGGGCTTTATGAGGCGTGAGCTGCTGACAAATCGGTCATCTTCTAAACTGTTCATTGTATTAAAATAATTTTTTTAACAGTGTGCGCAAAATGCGTTTTTACGCAGCCATATCAGTGCATAAAACGACTTGGTACGATACAGTGTAATAAGCCGTTTTACGCACTAATATGGGTGTGTAAAAACGAATTTCACGCACACAGTGTCAAAAAATATCGCATGCAACTCTTGCGTACGATTTACTCACTTGTAATGATCGCGTGTGTAAAACCGCATTTTACGCACTTGTTGCATAATATACCATTACATGCACTATATACATATGTAACAATTTAAATTTGAATATTATTGTAGATCAAAATGTAGCTAAAATATATTTCTTAAATTGAATTTATAATTAAAAGACCCATACTAACCTCAAAAAAATCACCGCCGGTTGCTCGCAGTACATCATATTGCATTGTTTTGTAAGGACTTATAGGTTATGTGCTCCTTTCACATACTTCAGGTTTGAGTTCTTATTGTGCGTTACAAAATTTCAGTTCAAGTCCGCGTTAGAATTAGTACGACTCCACTAGACAAAGATGACGCTGCGGTAAAAAAGGACAGAGTTATCTTCGGGTTCAGGTTTTGGGTTCGGGTCTCCATTATGCTCAGGCCTTGAGGGCTCGGAAAGCAGAACCGAACGAGCGCT
>JBAGKK010000232.1:321342-332108 GCA_037177015.1 Euceroptres primus
TGCGCACCTGCAATATATATATATATATATATATATATATATATATATATATATATATATATATGCACCGTGTTAGCAATACTGAGTTTATAGGCCATCGTAGCTGAAATTAACATTGCCTAATTAAATTGATAGATGTCTCGACCAGCATTAAATTCCGATCTCTAAGTAAAATTGCACGTAATTCAGGGCTTTACCCTTCGGTCTTGCTTTACCACACTTAGGAATTTCAAGTAATATTAAATATTCTTGAACTTTAATTCTGAATTCCTATTGAGAAAATGGATACAAGTCTTTGAATTGAATTTAAAATACAAGCTCTAAAGAATACATAATTATTAATTTCATTAATGAATTAAGCATTTGATTACAGAATTAAAAATTTGTCTATAGTAAAGCTGTTTTTGATATCCAACCAAAATTGTAACGTTTATGCATACAAGAACAATTGGATCATTTCATGTAATGAAACCTGTCCTTTGAGTGCTTCTCTTCTGTCAACCGCGATAAACTCCAGTCGAATAAATAATATCTATTAATTATGTTCGTCCGTCGGGATCGTCGCCCATGGACCCGAGGCAATAAAGTTTATCACGGAACGGAATTAAACGGTTTATGACTGGACCACAGATTAGTATGGACGAGAGGGTGGATACGAGTCCGGTAGATACGCGATCATTTGCGAATTCGTGCTCACCGATTCGATACACCCAAGGGTAGAAATTTCGGATCTGTTACCACCTAAACGTCTCCCATATCCCATACTCCACAGACTCTTTTGCCACACAAACACGGTCAATATACTCCACCCTGTCGATCAGAATTGAATTTGGTGCTCTCGCTGACCGTAGATTTCGACAATCCCTTTTTTCTTAATGTTTTTTATGTTTTCTAATTTTCTCTTTGTTACATTTAAATCACTTCTATTTTTTACATTAAAAATACAACGCAGAGAAACACATAGTGATTCAATAGATTCCGAGAATCATGTTAAAGAAATTTGTAACCAAAAATTAACTGTCAAAAAGATATTGTCCAAAGACTCAAAAACATAAAACAACTCTAAAGAACAAAAAAACTCTAAAAACTCTAAAAAACAACATAATTTAAAATATTTGGACTTTCATATAAAAAGGGCCTTTATGGCCGGATCTAGTTTAGGAGATATTCTCTTTTTTCTAAGCGAGGGTTTATTTACGGGATTATTTGCGTACCGCGATTTTCGTAAAATTTAAATTTAAATTTATTTTGTGTCTACTAAAACTAACTTTTCTCTATTTTTATCCAAGCTGAACTTGATTTCAATATAATTTACACGATACACAGTTTGCATTACAAGACAAAAACGTGATCAAATGGACAATGTTTTTTATTTTTAGCCCAAACTCTTATTCTCCTATTCAGATCGAAACAATTAATAACAATATTTTGAATATCACTAACCGTTGTATACTTTCAATTTTGTACTTACCGCCGCCGCGAGAGCACGTCTGATCTCGCAGCACGTCTGCTATGAGACACTAGGTGGCAGGACAGTCATAATGTACGAACAGCTGTCATACCAAATTTTTCAGTGAGCGTATTTTGTATATTTGCATTTGTTGTTTTGCCTTTTAACGTAGGTATTTTCTATACAGATTCATCTCCGAATCTCATTGATAAAGTAATCTGAAAAAGTTACGAAATCGTCAATGTGTGAATAGTCGTAGAAAATTTTGCTATGTATGTAGTGAGTGTGTATTTGAGGAAAACAGACGGAACTTTACTCTCTCATTGCAAAGTGCAAACGAAAACTATTTTGGTTTCAAAATAAGTAATTGGGGTAAGCCTTGGGCTCCTGATGTAATATGTTTGACTTGTTCGATAAGACTATCAAGCCAAGACTCTCGAAATCTTCCTTATTCTATGCCTACAATATAAAGAGAACAGGAAGATCCTGTGAGTGACTGTTACTTTTGTCAAACTAAATTAAAAGGATTTTCATAAAAAGCAAAAGATCGAATAAACTATCCACAAGTGTCATCAGTTACAAGGCCTGTACTTGGAGTGCCAGTATATACAATAAATCCTTCACCAATGCAAGTAACAACGGCAGATTCACAAGAGCTTTTTGAAAGTCAACCGCTCAGTTTAGAGCACTCATCTTTTGATTTTGAATCAAATTGACAAATAAAAAAAAGAGCAAACTGAGCCGATCCGTTTTAATGAAAAAGAACTAAATGATCTTATCCGTCATTTAACTCTTTCTAAAACTAAAGCAGAAATATTAGCTTCCCGCCTGAAAGAAAAAAATCTACTTGAAACGAACGTTAAAATCACTTTTCGAAGTCGAAAAGAAAAATTCAGAGACTATTTTTCAGAAGAAAAAAGCTTTTTGTTTTGCAACGATATCGAAAGGCTATTTTGCGAACTTCAGCTTAAATTTTGTGGGTTATGAATGGCGTCTTTTTATTGACTCTAATAAAACAAGCTTGAAAGCTGTACTTTTAAATAATGGTAACGAAAAGCCATCCATACCAGTCTTTTATGGTGCGCAAACTAAAGAATGCTATGACAATGTGAAAATTTTATTAGAAAAAATTGATTATGATAAACATAAATGGAATATATGTGGGGACTTCAAAATAATAAGTATTCTTCTGGGTCTACAGTTAGGCTACACTAAGTATATGTGCTTTCTATGTCAATGGGATAGCCGAAATAAAGCAGCACACTATACACAAAAAATATAGCCACCGCGGATAGAAATGATACCCGGACAAAAAAATGTTATTGCACAACCCTTTGTTGATTCTCAAAATGTTTTCTTACCGTCATTGCACATTAAATTAGGTTTGGCTAAAAGTTTTTTTAGGGAACTGATCAAGTAATCTCCTCAGGGATACTTGTTTTTGAAAGAAAAATTTTCACATATTTGTGATGCAAAATTGAAAGAGGCCGTATTTGTTGGACCTGACATTAGACAGTTTATGCTTGATGCGAATTTTGAAGAAAAGCTTTCAGACATACACTTAAAGACTTGGAAATAAGTAGAAAAAAACGTTATCAATAACTTCTTGCAAAATAAAAATGCAGAAAATTATCCAGTGTTGGTGAATGAAATGTTAAAAAAATTTTAAAAAATGAAGGTTAATATGCCTTATTTGAAAATCCATATGTTGAATTCTCATTTAGAATTTTTTCCTGAAAATCTTGGAGCAGTAAGCAACGAACATGGAGAAAGATTCCATCAGGATATAGCTGAGTTAGAGAAAAGGTATAATTCTAAAAAAAGTGCAAATTTGTTAGCAAATTATTGTTGGTCTGTCCTATCTGAAAGCTGTACGAGTCAAAAAAGAAAGGTAACTAGAACAAGTTTTTCAATTTTCAATGTACACGAGGAATAAGTACAATCAATCATTTATATACTATGTAATTTAATTTATTTTTATTATAGAAAAAATCCTACTTTTAATCGACATAAAAAATGTACATTTTATTTATTATTTCAATAAAATAAAAATTTTTCTGAAAATTAAAAAAAAAAGCTTAAATTTAATAACATACCTCTAGCCTGTGACCTTATTAGGTTATTCAAACTAAACAAAGAAAGAAGGATCGTGTTAAATTGAGACAAAAACACAAGAAAAAGTGAGATTCAGTATAAATAAAACTAACTATAGTTTAGTTCTTACGAAAATCCAGATATGCAAATAAACGAAAAATGCGTTAATAGGGATTTTTTAAAAAATCGATATTTTGCAATTTAAAAAAAAATCCTGATGTGTAGGGCAAAAATTAAGGCCATTTTCGTATTCTATGGCTCAAAATAGATATAAAAATCATATCAGGAACTCATTTTATCACTAAATTGGTTTATAGAGGATTAAAATGGTGAATTATATAATAATTTATAGATGACTAAATTTCCTTCAAAATGAGCCCAAGAACATAGATAAATAAGATGAAATAAAAAAGTAATCTATTGGACATCTTTAAATATTCTTGAGCTCATTTTGAAGGTAATTATGTCCTTTATAAATTATCTGATACATACTTCAGTCATAAAATAAATCTCTGAAAAACCAATTTTTGAGTCCCGTATAAATCGCTGCATAACTATCTTAGTCATAAAATGATTTTCTGAGGAGACATCTCTGCAAAAACCGATTTTTGACAACTTCGGGGGCGAAAATCACAAATAAAAATTTTCAAAGTGAAATTAGGAATGATGGAGTTGGAAATAAAAATTTCAGAAAATTTCAAGAATTTTATTTTTCATCTATCCGAGTAGATTCAGGGGTGGCCCTGCTTTTTTTAGGACTTCCTTAATCTCCATATTAATTTAAAAAATATTTCAAAATTCTTACCTTGGACAGTTTCCCACAAATGTAGGTCCTTGAAAGATTCCTTCGATCCTTCACCAAGAAAATTGTAATTCGAAGCCAGCGAGTTTGTCATGAGTTGCTTCAGAATTTGCACTATAGATTTAGGTGTATCCGAACTGACGCAGCTGCTTAGGTAGTC
Organism: Euceroptres primus; assembly: GCA_037177015.1. Lineage (NCBI taxonomy): Eukaryota > Metazoa > Arthropoda > Insecta > Hymenoptera > Figitidae > Euceroptres > Euceroptres primus. The sequence goes on from JBAGKK010000232.1 coordinate 325,849, forward strand.
AGTCTAAAAAATAAAACGAATATGAATCTCAAATATATCTTGAAGTCCATTCGAATGATGAACAATTAAACGGCTATTCTGGTAAGTCATAAATAACAAAAAATTTGTTGTGAATTTTTATTTCACAGAAGGAACAATTTTATAGTATCAATATTTTTTTTGTACGACCTCCCCTGAAAACGCTCCTTTAGGCACCTGCTTAGCCAGCGTGAAGTTTCCAATTTCAGTCCGATGACGGTCAGTGGACGTAAAAAATTTTACTCCCGGTTCAGCGGGCATAAAATTTTAATGCAATTTTTCGATTATCAAAAAACCGCCATTTAGAAAATGGCACCTCTTCCTAAAAGTTTCCGACAACATCTTTTTTCCGAAAAGCCAAAATATCGAGTGAGAAAAAATACCGAAAAAATAATTCCAGACAATTCAAATTCTCGAAAAATTCAAATAGAGGAAATTTTAAATTAATGCGAATAAAAATAATTTTTTTTCAAAGGTTAGGTTATAATAAAGGTATATGTACCAAGCAATGAATAAATGTCAATCAAAATATAAAATAACTGTATTTAAACAAAAATTTGTTTTACTCCAAAATTAGTGAAATAAACATAGCACATTTTTAATGAATCCAATCTCGACGCCGCATTTTCAGAGAGAGTCGGGCAAAAAATATCCTGTCCATCAAGGTCTAAAGGATATTTTACCTCGTGTGATTGACGCCTCAGCAAAATGACCTCCTTTACACCCTTGATGCACAATACACTATTATGTTAAAGTGAAGATGTGAAAATGTGAGAAAAAATTTTCTTTATTCTCTTTTTTTGTTATTTTCTTGGTAAAAAAGTCCAGTGAAAAATAGTCCTCTTTTTTAATAACTTGAGTTTTGCTCGTCGGAAAGCAAAAAATAAAAAAGATTTAGAAACCAGATAGAGTTCTCGCTCGTATGAACCATCATAAATTATTTATGTCAAAAATAAATAAAATGGCGGGCTTTTGAAAAATTTCATATTTTTTTCAACTCAGATTGTTTATGAAAATTAATAAATATTTATAAAAAAACTTTATTCTAGTTCATACCATAGCGAAAACTATCTGGTTTCAATTTTTTTTTTTTTTTCTTTCGGATGATCCAAAGTGAAGTTATCATTGGTATTATAAAAAAGAGGACTTTTTTCACTGGAAAAAAGGGGAAGTGGACGGGACGCTAATGGAGAAAAGTTCGCGCACACCAGTCCGTGCAGCTCCTCGGTCAACTGGAATGCCTCCCTCCGAGCATGATTTAGCTCGGACTTTAAAGTCAGGCGATCTGGTGTCTCCAGATCTCCGCACTCCGAAAAGAAGCAACCAGGACGAGGTTCCGTACTCAGAGATGAGAATATAAAAGCACCCAGCCGCTTCACGGGTGGCCGTCCTCGACCACGGCCCCGTTTGGGGGGACGGCCTCTTTTCGCCCCCGTTCGTACCGAGGTCGAGTCGATGTGGTCCAGGCACTTTTGCAATTCCTCGGCCACCCGTGCCCAGTGTATAAGGTTGGACAGCAAAATATACACCTTAGTCATCAGCACAGCCACAGGAAAACGTTTTCAGGGGACTGTAAAAGAAAATACACATTAATAAAGGAAACAATAGTGATATCAATATAAAATAAGAAAAGGTGCTGCTGTCTATCGGCATGTGGCGTCGCAGCCCTCTTCGTTCAATGTAGGTAATGTACAACCCTGGCGTTTCAATCAAGGTCCAGTTCATGACAGGAATCCGCATTATCGACTGACAATAATATCGACTGTTGCTAACTCGTGGTGGTGGTGCTATCTATCGGCAAGTGGCGCCATGACCTATTTGGTTTAAGGTCGATTATGTAGAACTCTGATGTATTGACCGAGGATCAGTGTATGTCAGGGATCTGCATTACCAACTGATGGTATTACCGACAGCTGGTAATTTGCGGCGATGACGCTATTTGTAGGGACAGTCCACGTCAGGAATCTGTATTACCAACCGACGTGCGTGAGTGGCGCCATCTATTGGCACATTGGAAATATGCATTACCGACTGCTGGTTACTTAGCGCGGATTTGAACCTTGCTCGGTCGGTAAGCGTTCCAGAATCCTTATAGCCCTACTGTCTCCATAAAAAATGATGCGCATTTTGTAAATAAATCATTTATCTATCTAAATAGATAGATATAATTATAATTAATACATAATTATAAAAAAAATCTTATTTTTACTAAAAATACTTTTCTCAATCTTTATAAAATTTCTGTATCAATTGTGTCTGCAAAAAATTATTTCACCATTCGTTTATGCACAAATTCACCATTTGTTTATGCACAAACTGGCCTACTTTTGTATTATTTGAAAATAATTAAATGATTATCGAATCTTGTTTCCTGCACAGGTCGATAATATAGATATTTTGCAGGATTCAATGGTTGCTGTGCCGATTCAGTGTTGTAGTACAGAAAGCCACAACGAGAAATCGTAATAGTCGGATCTCTATCATTACATGTCGGATCTCCTTTTTCTTTTCACAGTGGTCCTGTAGGAAGGAAAAGAAGATTCCATATGGAGCGATACAGAGTTATGTACTTTGGTTATACTTTTGAAGTGACATCACTGTTGTCAGTATGAGTGAGTCGGTGAATTTTTATTCCACGACTATACAAATTCACGCCGGTTTCCAAAATTAATAACAAAATTCTTGCTCTCTTAATAAAGAACAGAGGCGTAGTATTTATTGTACACTGCCCGATTTCTCCAACAGTGCCTGTGTTGTGCGGGAAAAATAGTTTTTAGTGTGGCTTTTCTATCTACTCTCTCTTTTGAAATCTGTTGTCTGCTTTCACTGAATTCTGGACTTTGGAAGTAAAATTGTTTTCCGTCGAAATCGTTGTCATATTACGAAAAATGGACATCTACCATGATTCTACCGACTCAGGGATCTCGACAGATCCCATAAGTATTTGGTAAGTCTTGTCTAAATGCAAATCTCAATATTAAATAGGTGCCCCTCAGTAACGGGCTTATTGGGGTTTTGGACTTAAAAAATTTCCTAGCCATGCGGCCATTTTCCAAGTCGTTTAACGAACGTCCTAAACGGGTTAATTTTACTGTTCAGAACTTCACGAAAATTTTTTAAATTCGTGATTACTTCTGGAATCTTTTTAAAGTATGTAATAAAATTCTGATTTTCCACCCCTTGATCCCGCCTGGGACGAACGCCGAGGTTTGCATCTAGGGGTGGACCTCGGGCTTCCGTTTCCTGCCCAGGTGTATAGCTGCAGGATTGGTCAGAAATCCTTCGGCTTAGGACTAACTCAGAACATTTTCTTTTTTCTTAAATTAAAAACTGACTTACCGGTAATTTTTCAGATTAAAAAATCGAAATGAAAGTGCTGACTATTATTTAAAATAAAAGCTAACTTTCAAATAAATTTCCAAATTAAACATTTAGACACGTTTTTCAAAGTTGTACATGGAAAATTAGTGATGTTTAAAGTAGTCCGGCCGCTGCGGCTTATGCGTTTAATACCCCTTTTTTATTTAACAAAATGAAAGGGAAATGTATTTTTTATTAAAGTATAAAATTCCAAAAGCCTCAACAGTACAGATTTTAAATATTCTGGATTCCAAAATAGCACTTTTAACATAGAATCTTATGGGAGGCTGTTTGGCGGGCTTGAAAAATCACAAATTGTGACGTTCCCAAGCGTTAAAACTATAACAAAAAACTGTGCATCTTGTGCCAAATATTATACCAATTCATTCTCAAAGAAGAAAACTAGTCGTTGCCGTGTATTTATTGAGAAATGGTTAAAAACCGCACTAAAACACATAACCAAGAATTCCGTTTTGACAGTTCATTATTTTCGTCCATCAGATTGGTATTACTTACAGTTTTTGGCTGTAATCGGTCGAAGGGTTATCGATAGCCAAAGGTGCCCTGTGAAACTGTCAAGCAGTAGTCAAATGCGAGATAAATATAAACAAAAATATTTCTACATCGCAAAATCATTATTGAAACACACCTAGAAAATGTTCTAAATTCGTGATATGAATTTTTTTCGTACATATTTTAAAAGTGGCCCTCATAAGTTATTATCTACTCTATCCTGTTCAGCATGAAAAGTTGAAGGACGTAGTGCACAGAGATGTCGCTGTCATGGAAGCCAATAACTGGATGAGCCCATGGTTCTGTCCTTAACAATTTGCGATTTAATTTCTTCCTTACTGTCATAAAATGTTCTGTCCTTAATCATTCGCAGCATGAAGGGTTTGGAGACTAGGACCCGGATGCCAAAGATGTTGTTCAGGCAGCTCCATTTTTGATAAATCTTGAATTAAAATTTTTCTTCAGCAATTGTGGGATATTCTTTGCGAAAACGTTTAGAGAAAGAAATATTAGGGGTGATAGTTTCAAACTCTACAGATGATATGAAAGAGGAATATACTATAAAAAGAGACAATGTTGGAGACTTTACGTTTTTTTATTAGTCTTGCCCCTTCATTTATGCGTGATATTTTATCACAGAGTTTGTTGAATATAAGAAGTAAGGAAAGGAGTTTGTTGAATGGGGATAATGTGTCCGAAGAATAAAACATCTAAGAGTTCCATTGTATCGACGTTTGACACTCTTGTAAATATATTTAATTTTTACACTGCGAGCAGCATTCGAATGTAGCATTGGGTATGAGGCCAAAAAATAGTTGGGAGTCTAAAAATAAAAATGTTTCGATAAAGCTCAGGCACCGAGACAGTGGACGACTTTTAACAATCTTGGAAATATGTTTAATTTACCAAGTCCCAAGAGCATTCGAATTTAGTTTTGTGTATGAGCCCAAAAAAGAGACAGGGGGCTAAAAAATTTTAAAAATATATTTAATTTTCCAACTCCAAGGAGCATTCGAATTTAGCCTTGAGTATGGGCCCAAAAAATAGTCGGGAGTCTAAAAAATCAAAGTGTTTCTATAAAATTCTGGCACAGGGACAGTGGATCACATTCATTAATCTTGGAAATATATTTCATTTTCCAGGTCCCAGTAGCATTCGAAATTAACACTAGGTAACACTAGTCTGGAAAAAAGTTGAAATTATGGCACCAGGACAATGGGTCCCTTTTAAAAATCCCTAGTTTCCCAAGTTTAACTTCAAAAAACGTGTCTTAATGTTTTATTTGAAAATTAATTTGAAAGTTTGTTACATCTCGAGCAGAAGGCAAGGGTGATTATATATAGCATTGTATGGGAGGCTAGTGAGCTGATTTGATCAGGTTGGTAAGGCCTGATTATTTATTTGTTGTGAGATCGTTGTCACTTGTCAAACCTATGGGATTCGAGTTACGCATTGATAGAACACTTGATCATGAATTTGTTACACAATAATTTATCATATAAGCAAAAATTCGAAATTACATGAATAAGGTGTGATAACTTACTCTACCTCCTTTTGTAGTGATGGTCAAAAGAAGAAAATGAATAGTCTTTATCCTCTTTTTGTGTCTTAAGACAACGATAGAATCTCACAGGGTGTTTGATAAACGCACTTCCCGGTTTAAAATAATGTCCTGGTTATCAGGTCTCCGAATTGTCACTACGAAGTACCGACTCTACGGCGACTGTAGTTGTGACTGCTTTTAAAATGTTTCAGTCGAAGGGACTTTGATCACCGATAATATAACTTGCTAGAACGGCCGCAATCCAAGATCCTCTATAGGACTCACGCCCTAGCCGAAGGTACCTCGTTCACTATTACACAAAGATTGCGAGCCAGGATGCTTTATAGGGCTCACGCCCTAGTCAAGGGTTGAAGCAAAAGACGGCAATAGGAAGAAGTCCAGGGGTTTTATAATAAGTCAATCCTGTTGGAGGGAGTGACTTTAAATCCGCAGTGAAGCACGTTCGTTACAAATCTTAAGTGGAGCATGTTCGTTACAAACCTACAGTGAAGCACGTTCGTAGCGAATCGGTACCGAGACACGATTGTTTCCAGAAACATGATCAATACCTCATTTAATGGTTTTTAATTACTACTTAATGATTTTTGTGAACACTAGATCCCTTCATCTAATACATTTAATTTTGTTTATTCTTAGTCTTCTCTTACCCTTATAGGATTCGATTATTGGTCTACGATAATAGATACAAACTCATTTGTATGTGTTTACATCTATTTATTTGCATTATGTACATTATTATTATTATTATTATTATTATTTATCGGCATTTGGAACTCGAAAGTTCATTGCCTCATCTACCCGAGAC
>JBAGKK010000232.1:357092-368836 GCA_037177015.1 Euceroptres primus
TTGACAAAAAAAACGTCATTCCCGTACGTGTGTTGAAAACCAGTTTCGGAGTGAAAAAAATTATAAAAACCATTCCGTGACATGCTCAGGGGTGTTTTCTTTCATAAGTAGGCTATTATTTATGATTAGGATATGCGATTTATTTTATAAATATCAAGAAAGGCTAAATTTCATCATTTTTCTCCTGTCATTCCCGTACGGCGTACGGTATATAGCAGAGCGTACGATTGCTTATATGCGCATGCGCGTGGATCAGGTGAGCCGGTTTTTTGACTATTTCCTAACCTCTGCTAAACACGTTATAAAGTTACTACAATAAATAAAAGATTTAAAAGCTGTTCAGATTTTAACATAAAAATTTAAGGAACCTCAGTTAAATTTCAATGAGGGAGTATTTGCAACTTTTATTGTAAAAGGTTTGTATACCTAATGACCGCAGTTTTGAACTTTTTAAAAGCTCGCGCGCTCTTTCATCAAACTCTTAACCTCAAATCCACTTTCCATATTTGATGTACGAATTTTATTATTATTTCTTATTTTCAAAAATGCCCGTTTTGAATTTTAAATTTTTAGATGTGATAAGATCAATTTCCGTTATGATATATTTAATTCCTAATAATAATGTGATTGCCACTGTAGGTGCTAAAGTTTGCCTACAATTTGACAATTACCCACTACACTCATACCTAGATTATGGGCCAGGCTCGGAGATAGACGGTCCAAAATCTAATCCTATTAAAATCCAGTTTGAACCGGATTTAAAGCGACGAGCGAGCAGTCTTATGTCAACATTCAGGATCGCGTATATAGTCTCTGAACGTACAAAAGTAAATGCGCAGAGAGTCGTGATGTAAACAACGTCTGGCGGCCCTGACTGTCCGAGCGATGTAGGCCGGTCAAGGGACGCTCGGGGGGGGGGGGAGACAGAATCAGTGAAGTGTGAACGACCATGAAGGTGGCCCATAATCTAGGGTCCCATAATCTAGGGATGAGTGTATATCGGACAGTTATATAAATAGTCAAACTGATCATCTGGACGGTCAGACCAAGTCTCAAAATTTTTGACCCTAATTTCGACCTTCCATTGTTTTCTGTCTGTTAACGAATAACATCTAGAATTTTAAATTTTAACACCTCAGATTTTAAGGATTATGTTATTTTGGTATTAATCAGTGATATCTCGTATATTAAATAAAAAGTTCGAAATGTTGTGTAATACATAATATCTACATGTTTCGGGGTAATACCCACATTTTTAATAACGAATTCTCAATACTTTAAGAATTAGTTTTCTCCGTGGAAAAAAGAGTGACATATTTCATCTGCAACAATTTTTTCCGATAGGATAGAACAAGGTGATAGAAGAGGGGTCGAAATAAAGCGGAGTTCGCGACTAAATGCACTTGGAAGAAGACAGAGGCTATTCTTGTTATCTTTAGGGGTGGCGCTCATCAAAACGAGAGACGGCGAGTCAAGTCAGTGACTGAAAACGGCGCCAGTACGAAAAAAGCAAGAAGAAGCTACGCCGGAAGTGGTCGTGGAATTTGATATTGCCGCGAGCAAATACGACTTCCAAGCTGTTATTTTGTTGTTACATCTTAGACGACTTAGACCAGCGAACGGGTGGCCTTCCGAAATCATTCGTTGTTTTGCTTTAAAAGTTTAAAGTTTTAAAACTACAACTCCCGTGGGAGAGTTTCTCAATTCGTTTGGAAAGTCGAGTCGCAGCTCAGTGCATTGGAAATATCGTATCTATACGAAATACTCTCTTGGTATTAAGTAACCGTATATGTTTTACTATTTTTATTCCGTATTACTTTTCAGAAGAAAAATATAGGGAAAATTTTTTATCATAGGGTAATCGGTGCAATGATTGGTTGGTCCCCTTAAACAATGATTGGGCACCTTCAAACTGAACATTTATTCATAAATACACGCAAATAAAATTACTAATAAATAGCGCAGAGTATATCGATAACAATCATGCATTATTTATTAGTAATTTTATTTGAATATATTTTTTTATTAAGTACATTTTAAGGAAAAGGCTAATCATTGAGGGGGGGGGGGGAGGCCAACCATTATACCGATTACCCTATATCATTTTTTAAATCATTTATCATATATATATATTCTTAAAGATACATTTTTATACAATATCACTGAAAAAAGGAAAAGTTGGGAGAACTAATAAATTTGTTGAGACAACTATTCTAGTTAGTAAATAATGGTACTGCTATTTAGTTGTCAGAACTATTTTTGTTAGTTGGGGTACGAGCAGTTGTCGTTACTATCTAATTAGGTAGACTAACTACTTTAGTTCGTCAGAATTACTATCTGTAGGTAGTTGAACTTACTCATACAATTAGTCATGTCTATTAACATATTCGTAGGTATAACTATTTTCATTTTGTTACAGGGTCTAACCTTTGAAATGCTTCGATGCACTTTGTAGGTTAGGAGTTCTAGTAAAACTTAAAATTCGTTCGAGTTTACAATTTCTTATACTTACCTTCAAATATTCCAATATAATCCGCTAAGCCTAAACTTTCTGACACTTCCATCGTTTGTACAAAAAATATTCAACTGTAATCCAAACAAACATCACGGGAACAGCGCATTATGACGGCCATATCTAAACGATCTAACGTTCTCCCTCATTTTTCTACACGTATGTTGGTAGCTTTGTCGCATTCTCAGTCGTATCAACCGCGATAGCAAATAAAATAGTTACGCCACCTACTTTAGTTTGTTAGACAAATCAATTAATGGTACAGATGACTAATTTATTAGTAGCTCTGACTACTAAAACATTACTAATTTAAATTAGTCACGAGTACTACAAACGGCTTCCTAAACCGATTATTTGCTTAGTCGGCGTTGCTAACTGAATAGTTGTAAGAACCAATGAATGCTTTACTAATAAAAAGGTAGTAGCCCCAACTATTCATTTTTCTCAGTGTACCATTTAAGAACTAACAACATTGTACAAAGTTTTTAGACCATTGTGGCATTTGATTAAAAAAAAAAATAAACTAAAAGTTAAACTGGTTGCTGGTTTTATCCTGAGGATATAATTTATCGATTTATCCTAACGACCTAAAGCAACATCTGGATCGATGCCAACGATAGTCTGTGCTCAGGTAGCAGTAACCTGGACAGATTTCAAGTTTACGACCCGGCTCTCTTCTAACATCTAACTTTTAACTATATAAGTCTCAGAATCCAAGTACCCAATAAATTTATCGATCTAAATCTAAAGTGGTGTCTGGGGTTCAATGTTACCAAACAAACTGTTGGAATAGAAAGTCAAAGGTACTTGAAACTGCTTGTAATATATAATATATTTATAGACTTTAGATTTAGTTAAGTAAATATATTACAACTACAATAGTATCCTGCACCGAAGGACAAGTAATCTCAGAAATGAATTGTCCTTTTTGGCAAAAACCAGCTTGCATTCGAGGTAAGGAAAGCTCTATGCCTCACAGTTAGAGCTGTTAGACTGTTAGAGAGCTAGAAGCCAAACGACATTTACAATAAACTATAGGCGTTGTATCCTTCTCAGCCCACATCCCACACCTACACCCACATCATCATGTAAATAGGAAAGCGAGCTATCGTCCATTCCATACCAATAGCAGCATAGCTTCTGCATAGTTGTTAAACTCATCCTAAGGAAGGTCACATCTGGAAGTAATTATGTTGGAGAAATGTGGATGTCAGTGGTACACAGATATAAGAATAGCAATAGGAATAGGCAATGGGCCATAGGCGCATAGGCATAGGCAGGCATTCAGGTTCAGGACTTTTAAGTTTAAAAGGTTGTCATCACGCCCTAGGCGCAGAACGTGACGATTCCCAAGAAACCCGGATTAGTGGTATGCTTTTCGCTTTTACTTACGGAAGAAGCAAAAGTGGATGAAGGAGCAGGAAAAGAAGTAGAGATATGATCTTTATCCTTTCGTTGTTGACGTTCTCCAACTCTATAACTCAATGCTTGTTAGTAACTTTCTTATGAATTTTTGGAAATCCCACAGATCTGCTCATTGTAGGCAAAATAAATATTTACAGAACAGTTTTACACTTGTATCATAAGTACAATCAGTAAACATTTCTAAACTTTAAAAATAACATGAAACATAAAACTGATTGGAATAATCTGAGATACATATTTGAAAGAGACGAATTTGAAAATTTATTTTTATGAGTCAAAATTAATCAAACCTGTTACAAAAGTGTAAGTCAGAGTTGGTTTTCAACAGGCTTTACAGCAAAAAATTCTCTCAAAAAGTACTGTTTCACAAAGACATGGGAAAAATAGGGATATTTACATATTACATTTACATTTACATATTACATATTAACATATTTACGTTTCTGCGTGAGGCAAAAAGACAATCCTTTTATCAGAAATTTTATAGGTATTAATGTTTATTTTGTTTCTATATGAAATGTTTTATTCAATCCTCCAATTTGATAAATTTATACCAATGTTATAAAAATTGTGTTTAGAAAATCATTAATTTTATTCATACAAATATTAATATGAGCCAGGAATTGGATTTTAGGAAGTTTGCATTTTGTGCTGACGTTTCTGTGTAAATTTTGTTCATTACACAATTTGGTTTTTAAGAAGTGAAATTTCTTTTATCCGTCTACAAATATTCTTGCATTACATTTCCCTAAAAATTTCTTATTAACAGTTTAATTGTTTTTATTAAGTAAGTTAATTTGTACTTAGTTATTATGTAAAATGAGAAAAAGACCAGAAATTTTTTGATACCAGAAAAACCAGAAGATGGCAATGAGTTTCTAAAATCTTTAGTAGAAAAGCATATCTATTTAAATTATTATACAATTTTGAAGGGATTCGATTTGAAATTCTTTAAATTTTTAATTATTCAATTTGGAAAGATTTGATATTGAAATTTTCAATTTGGAAAATTTTTAAATTTTTAATTATTCAAATTTTAAAACGTTTAATTTTTAAGAGTGCCGTAGGATTACCTAACTTCGGACACTGCCCCGAACTTCGGACACCCATTTTTCTTTGTTTCCAGATAATTTAATGGCATAAAAGTAACATAAATTAAACGTTCAAAGCTTGACATGACGTGGAAAGTTAGTTTTGTATTTAAAAATTAGTATAAACCCAAGACTAATAGGTGTCCGAGGTTAGAGCCAGTGTCCGAAGTTAGGTGATTCTACAGTATACTTAAAATTGTACAATTTCACATTGAAAACAATCACAGAGATGAAATCAAGGGAGAATCATTCAAAAATTGAGAAATTGTTAATTTCCCAATTTTTGAATGATTAAAAAATTAAAAAATTGAGAAATTGTTAATTTCCCAATTTTTCAATGATTCAAAAATTCAAAAATTGATAAATTGTTAATTTCCCAATTTTTCAATGATTCTACCTTTTGGTTAAATCAACTAAAACTTTTGGTTGACTCAACCAAGTATTTGGCTGTCCGTATAATAACTAAATTCTATGGTAGAACCAAACAAAATTTGTTTGATCTAACCAAATATTTTTCTCCGTGATAGAAACTGAAGAGATAGGAGGAAAATAGATCACTCTTTTTGTACCCAACACAAAGAGATTGATGATTTGATGATAACATGGTATTCCAACCAAAAAGCAGAACGTGCCTCCTTCGGAATTGCGGAGACTTGCAGTCTTGCACCCTCGAGTGAATCAGGGAACGGACGAAGGGAGATCTGCAAAAGTATAGCACTGGTTGGTATTTAAGAAGCATATCCTCCCGATTTGGCATTGTAAGCTGGACACTTCTGGACAACCAAAAGAGATCGGCGCAGGATCTACATTGATCGTAAGCGGCTTGCTCCATGGGCTTTACTTTTGTGCGTGAACTATAAGTATTTGCGTTCCGATGGTTCACACCTTGGCATAATGCTCTGGCCAAAAAGCAGAACACATTTGGCGACCATTATAATTTGACAATGCTCCCTATTCTGACACCATTCATCCTCATCTATAGGTTTATATACTGCCGCTTTTTGGAACAAGGCATTAACTACATTACACATCAGAGAACCGAAATAATCGACGAATACTTTTTATGAATCTGTCTTCAAGTAACCCGCTTAATTAATGAATATTTTCATATATTTTTGTTTGATAATAGATACATACCCAAAAATAAAATAAGGCTCAAGCCAGATTTGAATGATCTTCAGGTTCTCTGACGTGGTTCATGATCGCGTGCGATGTGGCGATCAGCCTTTGTACCACAGTATGATCTTCCAATGGGAAGCCTATTAGGTTACAGCCCATCCTAACGCCGTGCTTACCCCTATATATTGCTCTTAATATTATGGCGAACTATAGCCTATAGCGGTCAGAGGCCCCACGGTCTCTCGATTATAGCGATCTCACTCAACGGAATATTATAGACTCCTTTGGGCAACCGAGTGCAGACTATGGTATCGAGTATCCGAAATTTGAGATTCTATTGGAGCCAATTTGGCAAGCAAAAGGAACGATGATGCTACGGAAAAATAATACTGCCTACCAGGCGTTGTGCTTCTGAGTATGTCCTAATATCCACCGATTTTGACGGTTAAACGGAATAGGTAGATGAGCATGTCGCGAAAAGACTCCAGGCACAGACCAAGTCATATCCAGTTTCAAGTGCTTCGACCAAGATATTTAATACCTTTTCGAAAATAATTTCATTCGAAATTTATTTTTATGTTTCTTAATATATTCTTATTAATATAGATAATACTTGAATTTTTATTCCAGAGAAATTTTGGACTTTTGGTTATCCAAAACTGAATCTTGAAAATTGGAGGTCAGTACTCTGGACCAATATCTGCAGAATAGTTGAATGTACACCTACCACCTCCCTTTTGTCAATATTGGTCCAATGGTTAAAAATTTACTATCCATGAGTTCTAAACTAATTTGGGCATTATGTAACATTTCGAAGACCATTTTTTAACAGTTTGCTGTCCCTGCATTCAAAGTTAGGTTATCGAAATTGGCTCTGTCGAGACCCAATAGAAATTTCAATTAAATAAAAATTTAAATGTATATTAGGAATTAAAGTAAACTGTAAAATACACATAACTCTCAATATATGTTTAGAATATAGTTGTAAAATGTTGTACCCATCGAATGCAGGCCGATTTCGGACGTCAGGGTTTATCTTCGATTTAACCGACATGGAAACATGGGGTTATACGCATAAGCTTGCGTACGTCCATGGGGAACATCGAACAAATGAATAATGAAAATAAAACCCGTGATGCTATCGGTAAGCACCACGGGATTACATACGCATCAGCGCGCCGGCGACGAACTTATAGAACCCTATGTACAAACTGTTACACGAACCCCTGCTTCATGTGTTAAGAAAAACATTTTCTTGCTAGTTGAGTATTCACCACAGTTTGCAGCATCTCAATTGAAAGTAACTTAACGGAAAAAACCACATTACTTTCAAGGGCTTTCGTCTCGCCTGAAAACAGGTCACACTCACAAGAAAAATTGTGTTGACTGAATCAAATTGTTTAGTTAATTTAAACAAAAATGTTGGTTAAGAGAAGCAAATTTTTGTTGATTGAACCAAATCTTTGGTTGAATATACCAAATTATTTCTTTTTGGTTGTCAACTAAAACTATTGTTTAGCTCAAACAAACATTTGGTTGTCCATATTCTATATGGTTGAACCAACCAAAATTTGATTGATTCATCCAAATATTTTTCTTCGTGCAGTATTGAGCGAACATCGATTTTATATTTTCCCGAGATTCACTGATTAATTAGCTAAAAATTAGTCACTGAATTAAATCAGTGAATTTTACTGATTCAGATTGAGAGAGCATAGAAGAGAACCCTGTGAACAATGGATATTACCGATTAACATCTGGATATTACCATGTAATATAATTTTTAACTATAGGGTTTTTAAAAATATTACTGCTTGATGATGAATCATTCTTGATCTTGTATTTATTAGATTTCAATCAGTTTTCGATGAAAAGGTCATTGATTGAAAACGAGAGTTTTAAACGTTTCAGCCATAATTTTGGACCCTCTTCAGTAAAACTTTATGATAGTAAATTCTGAAAAACAAATTGAATACATACAAAAAAAGGAAAAGAATATAATCACAATAATAATCAATAATTTAGGTTTAAACAATAAACATACCTATAAAACGAGATCAGTCATCTTATAATTATAATCTTTTCTTTTCCTTTCCTTTCCTTTCCTTTCCTTTCCTTTTCCTTTTCGTTCTGTTCCTTTCCTCATAATCACAATAATAATCAATAATTTAGGTTTGCAAATAAGAGAAATTGCTCTAAAATTCTGAGCATTTCATTTGTGTGACACATTAAAACATTTTAACGCAATAAAACTTTTGAATAAGTCCACTTATTTAAAAACAATAAACATACCTATAAAACGAGTTCAGTCATCTTATAATTATAATCTTTTCCTTTCCTTTCCTTTTCCTTTCCCTTTTCCTTTCTTTCCTTTCCTTTTCCTTTTTTATGTATTTAATTTGTTCGTCAGAATTTACTATAATAAAGTTTTACTGAAGAGGGTCCAAAATTAGGACTGAAACGTTTAATACTCTTGTTTTCATTCAATGACCTTTTCATCAAAGACAGATTGAAATATAATATTAATTACATTCATCTCGCCTTACTATGCCGCTTGTTTTTGTGCCAGCTTCACGGTTGTTCACGCTTGACTGCTTCTGTCTCCCCCCCCCCCGAGCGTCCCTTGATGCCCTACACTGAAGCTCATCGCTCGGACAGTCAGGGCCGCATCAGAAGTTGTTTACATCGCAACTCTCTGAACATATACTTTTATACGTTCAGAGACTATATATACTGTCCTGAGTGTTGACATAAGAATGCTCGCTCGTCGCTTTAAATACGTTCAAACTGGATTTTAATAACGCCCGTTACTGTACCGACCAGACCCGAGGCCGGCACAGTTGCGAGAGATGAGTGTACACTCGAATTCCGGTTTAAGATATTTCTAGAATTTCGTTGGGTGGCAATAAATATTTCAGTAGATGCGCGGGTCTGAGGGTAGAGAGGAAGGCACGGTCGTCGAGTAGTAGTCAAGCAGTACCGCAGCAACAGAGCGAGCAGTATCAATTCGCCATTTGCATTTATTTTTAAAAACGCGGTGAAATTTTTTTTTTCATGAGTTTTTCATCGTCATTTAAGAATTTTCATCCCTTATATAAAAAATTTACATGCGCACATAATTCAGTTATATAATTCATATGGGGCCTTCCATAAACCACGTGGTTTCTTTAGGAGGGGGGAGGGGTTCGATGAAAGGCCACGTAGGTTTACATGGGGGGGGGGGGGTCCGAGTCCGAGCTAAGTGATTTTAAACTTAGGTGTTTAAAAAAAATAAAACGCATGGCTTACTCCTTTTTTGAAATAGCGCACAGAATTTGTCGCCATTTGTTGACTCAGAGTGTTCTTAAAAAAATAAAAAATAAATAAACGTCATAATTTTTTCTTTTATTTTCGTTTTACAAGAAATTAAAAAACGACGAGAATCCCACGGTGGACCACATGGGGGGGGGGGGAGGTCAAAAAATGGCCAAAATTGAGACACGTGGTTTATGGAAGCCCCCTATTATTCTTACATAATTCATATTATTCCGACTGAAAGAGGTTCGTACGGCCCTTACTGATTTTTAATAGAATCTAAAGAATCGAATTGTAGAGAATGTTCCAATGAACAAAATGAGCGATTGTTTATTAAGATTGGATAAAAATTAGGATTGTTTGACAAGATTAAAGAAAAAACTCTAAATGTCAAATAACTATTATGAGACAAATGATTTTGACCCAAACTATTTTCTTTTAAGAAATCTACCTTTACCAAAATTCATTGAAATTAATTTTCTTTCCTGGAAGAAAAAACTCTAAATGTCAAATAACTATTATGAGACAAATGATTTTAATCCAAACAATTTTTTCTAAAAAAAGTACCTTTTCCAAAATGCATTGAAATTTTTTTTTTCCTGGTTCTAAAAAGCGTTTTTCAGTTTGGGGTTACGTCATTTCAGCAATACGTAAGGACATTAATTTTCGTTTTATATATTCAAATTAAAAAAATTTCGATATGGAAATGAAAATTTCTTATTTAGAGGTTAGGTTTTCTTTCCTTCATATTTCGCAGAAATCATTCATCATTTAGGTAGAAAAAATGTATATATTTACGCTTTCACAAGTTCTGAAAGATTATTAGGATGTATAATAGGTTCACTTAAAATAAAGTTTTATTTAGTTATTATTTATTAATTATTATTATGTTATTATTATTAATTATATGTTATTATTAATTAATTATTATTTGTTATTATTTATTTATTATTATTATATATAAGGCAAAACCAAAACACTGAAAAAGAACTGACGAAATTGTCCGCTTAGGATACTGCCCGCTTTGTGGCTACGGTACTTGCGCAACTCCGCTGAGCTCCAAGCTCAGCTTTCTCGTCCCCTTGGACCCCTCACCCTCGGCAAAAATTCCTGGAACCCATATATTGGAGGTGCACAAATTGGAAGAGCAGTGTATATCTTTCATAAAAATAATCATAAAGATACAGTTTGTACGACAAAGTAAAGAATCCTTGATTAATTTTGATGAATTTCAATTCAATTGATCCATTTTTTTCGTTATTATCTCTTCTAAAAGAATCGTGTACACTTGACGTACAGTACGCCTCCCGGCCATCTCGCTGTTAGAGAATGGAAAAATGAAGCGAAGAATCTCTGCAGTTTCATTCAAAAGCAATCACCCATCGTTCTCTTTGTGTGCCCCCGAATCTATATCGTACAGTACGGGTTCACCGATGAATAAAAGGGTTTTCCTCGAAAAAATACGCGCTGTTTGCTAAC
This sequence comes from Euceroptres primus, assembly GCA_037177015.1. Classification (NCBI taxonomy): domain Eukaryota; kingdom Metazoa; phylum Arthropoda; class Insecta; order Hymenoptera; family Figitidae; genus Euceroptres; species Euceroptres primus. Next base: position 368,013 of record JBAGKK010000232.1, read on the forward strand.
AAGAAGTTTTATTCGAAAACAGAGGCTGTATGCAGAGACCGTGATTTTATTACATACTCTGAATAGCACTTGAATCCTCCGAGATATGTATTCATAAGTTACGTAGAGTGGTAAAAGAGCCTTATGTATACAAAAATTGCCTAAATGAATGAAAGAATGTTCTTCTTTTGTCTATAAAAGCCTTAGTGGAATGAATGGTTTTTCTGCTTTAATAATCCTTTTCTTTTAAAACGATTTAGAGAATACTATATAACATAATTTTGAAAGGTTTTGAATAATGAATATAATAGATTAAAATATACTAAATAATTAAAAAGTGCAATTAGTAATGAGGCCTTTTTTTACTACATCTACTCTCTAAATTTTAATTAATAAAAATTCGGTCATTAATTCACTTTAGTGGAATTTTTTACTAATTATTAGTCGTATTTCACTATTTTTTTAAAGTACATAGTTTTAAACTTTTCACTAAAAAGCTTTATTCAAACACTACTAATAATTAGTAGAAATTTTCACTAAAGTGAATTAGTGACCGACTTTTCACTTATTCAGATTTAGAGAGATAACCATTTATTTACACAATTACAGTAATTTAAAGATAAAATAAAACTATTGATCAGTTTTAAGTTCTATGCAATGAAAATACGACAATCAATTTATAATATTGTAGATATGATAATAATAATACTTGGGATGATAAGGGCCGACTTTAGAACAAAATTTATCCTTAGCAATATTTGTGCGATGATGATATACATAATTTACATGCACTCTCAAGTAATTTCTTTTTAGAGAAGTTTTAATAGCTTTCAAATGTCACATAT
>JBAGKK010000232.1:371976-388391 GCA_037177015.1 Euceroptres primus
GGCTATAGTGTGGTATACTCGTGTCTTCCTCAGTTGCTTGGCATAGAGGGAGATACGAAAGGCTACGTAGTTTATGAACGATCCCTTAGTAAATTTAATATAAATTTAGGGAAATTCACTTGCCGTAACTGAAATTTAAGAAAAAATTTATGAAAATTCAGTTACAGTTTAATAGCAGCGGTACAACGGAAATTATTCAAAATTGACTCAAATTGTTAAGAAAGCATTAAACTTCGTAAATATGTTCTTGTTGAAGGTTTAGGATAGGGCTCCAAAAAATGTTCGATTTTTTTTGTGGAAAATCCGGTATTTTTCAAACTAATAGAGATAATTAACTATTTCTTTTTTATTATTGTGAAGGGTTTCCTACATTGTTAAAATCCGAAAAAAATTTGGAAAATTCAAAAATTAACAAAATGGCGACTAGTTTTCCGAAAATCAAAAATTTGTTTTTTTTTCTTAAAATATGTGAGATGCATACACAGTTTAAGCGTAAACTAAAAAAGATGAAATTTTTGAAAACTTCAAAAAAACAATGTTTTTTAACAAAAAGTTTTTAAAAACAAAGAAAAACAATGTTACTAACGTTTTCTCTACCTAAGGTTCATAAACAAGTGGCTTCTTACACGTACTTTAGCAGCCAGAAAGAAAAACAACAAAGTTGTGAAAAAAATTCACATTTTTGGAAATACACAAATACATACGGTTAAAACATAGAAAAATGGTAAAAGAACTTTGTGTAGGAATCTTCATGTGGAGAACAAATTTTCCCTTGAACTTTTTCCCTTATCTCACGTATCTTTCGAAAAAATCCAAATTTTTTATTTTTGGAAAACCAGCGGCCATGTTGTTAATTTTTGACTTTCCGGATTTTGAAAACTTAAGAAAGAATATTAAGCTTTTATTGTATACTTATGAAAGATTTCGACTAACAACTATTGTAACCCTTGTTGTTAGCAGTATTAAGATATAATATAATAATATACTATATGATGCCGAATATAGGCTCTGTAAGGGACGTGTGCTTTGAATTTCGCACGAGGAAATACTCCCCATTAGGACGCCGTTAAATAATAAAGCCGCCATATTAGGCATAGACACCCCATAATCTGCACAACCAGAAGAGGATTATCCCACAGCGATACTCCCCGGTGTCCCTGTTTAGTTCTCCCTGTAAACCTCGCAATGCTGATCGAATATATATATATAGTCTTCGACATGTTCACCCCTCTACCTTTATACGGTTAGAAATTGAAACAGGAACATGAAACTTATGACATACAGTCACAGACATTCGTTAATGTCACACCGAATAAAAAATCCTTTTTTTTAAGTGACTATATAATTACCACTAAAATTTTGGGTCCAAACCTGGTTAAATCAGGGAATAATACCAGTATAAGATGCAGTCACCATTAGTTGACCAGTCAGCAGATAATTGGGTCCAATAAGTATTTACTTTACTACTTCCCGATTTGGACGCTGGACCGGTCCCGTGCTTTTCTCCGCGGGAGATTGCTGGTATCTTATTATCTCCCTTTGCTACCTACTATTCGCACCCTTCGGAAATCTCCAGTATTCTGCATTTTCAAGCTTTCTCTGGCTAAGCTAAACTAAGACTGCCTTGCATGTGTTTCGGATTTGCCTTGCTTTCTTGGTTTTTTAACTTTATAGTCTGGGAACCAGGAGTTCTTCTGAGTCCGTCTGAGGTCAGGTCGAAAATTTGATTGATTCTTGTGCAGAATGATTTCTTTAAGTATACTCTCAGAGAATTTTTGGTATAGTTTATTGTTATACAACATTTTGTTTTTAATAAAATAAAATAAAAATAAATAAAATAAAAAGGGTTTCATTTTAAAGTCGAAACACAGTCTCCTTTGGAACAATTTTTTGTTGAGGGTTCTTTTTCATCAAGAAAGGTTCCTTTTCGTTACATTCTTTTCACCCAGGAAACATTTTCTTCAAATTAAAGAATTCGTTTGCTTGCCAATTTTGTTTTATTCAAAGAAATATTGTTTTCATTGATATAACAAATTTTTCGATTCAAATAAAGGTTTCTTTCATTAAAAAAAAGTTTCTTTGAATACAAAAAAAATGTATTTGACCGTATAACAAAGAAATTTTCTTGCAAACAAAGAAACTTTTCTCTTCGTGTTTGGAAGCAAAAAACGGTTCTACTATAATAGACTCCTATTTTTTCTCTGATATTTGCCTTTTTGTTGCACCCCCTCCGTGAATTTTAATTTTTAGGCGCACAGATAAAATCTGGGCTTATTTTAAATCAAATTTGGGGTTTTTTTAGTAATTTTTTTAGGCATTTTTTAGTCAAAAGGGTCTTAACTTGAGGCTTGAAACAAAAGAAAATTACACGGAGTTACCTAGGCAACACTCAGAAAAAAGTTTTTTACATTCAAACAAAATTTTTTTAATTCAAAAATATAATTACATTATGGGGTCAAACAAAAATTTTATGCTTCTGATAAATATCAATTGAATCAAAAAAATTTTGTTCGAATCAAAAAAGGCTGTGTCTCCTCATCCCAAAATTTGGGACGACTAAGTACAATTGTTGCATCATTTTGGCTAGTCATCCCGAAAATTTTAAATGGAAAGGGGAAGGGCTTGGAAAGGGGTGGAAAGGGAATTAGGAAAGGCATGAAAAAAGGTTAGGAAAGGGATGAGAATAATAATTTCTTGCAATTAACAATTTTTAATCATTTTAGCCGTCTCAAATTTCGGGACGACGAGACACTTCGATCAAAAAAAAACTTTTTTCCGATGAAAATTTTATTTTTTTTTAATATAAATAAATTTTGATATCGAATCAAGAAAAAGAGGTTAAAAAACGACTTTTTTAACTTGACAATAAGTTTTCTCTGATATTGGAATGAACGCTTGAATTGAGACCCTATAAATATGAGACGCAGGGAAAATAAGACCCGCTTTTTTCTATCCTTAAAACTTCAAGAATAATTATTAAATAAAAATTACATTCATATGCGACAATTTTATTTTTCATATTTACGATTCACAAACTTCAATTGTTGAGTTAATGAAAATATCGAAATATTGGGGTTCATATATTTAAAGACAGGTCCTCCTGCATTGAGTAAATACTTATAATGTAGCATCTATAATTTACCTTTCTGAGAACTAATCCTAAGAACCTTATTTCTCAATTACAACAGCCGTAATCTAAATCTAAACTCTAAACATGAGGGTATACACCTTTTACTGCTTAGGACTTAGACCTTTGGGTTTGGGGTTTTCCCATAATATTCGGTGTTTTCCCCTGCATTTATACCACATTATTGTACAGTGCTCGTAGTACCTTTTAGATTTTACAATTTATAGTGGTCCCACTGAATGAATATCAATAAAATCTTAAACTACTTGATTATAGAACGTAATTGAAGCTCTAATACTCATAAATATATTTAAAAAAAAAACATCAAAACATATGAAAACAATTTTGTTATTTTTACATACGAACAAAAATAAAAAATTACCATCTTCAGAAATTTATGTTATTATGTGGCTGAATAAAAAATGTATTAAAAATTATTGTATCTGGTGCGTAAAGATCAGAACATTTGGAAGCAAGTCGACATCCCTGTCCGCTCGATAAAACGGAGTGTCGCCACGCCGATCTGGCGTTGCGCCGTCGCACATCTCGTTGCTCGGTTTCTGACATTTTCTTCGTCTTAAGATGCCAATACCTTTATCTCACACCGGGCAAAAATCTCCAATGGAATTAGAATTCCGTCTTTAAGTTATAAATTTTACATTTATAAATGTCTTATTAAAATATACAATCATCAAACTCTGAAACTTCTCAGAAAAAAAATTTTTGTTGAATAAATCAAATCGTTTAGTTGATTTAAACATAAACAAAAATGTCGGTTAAGGGAACCAAATCTTTGGTTGAATATAACAAATTATTTATTCTTGGTTAACCCTTAACGGTCACCCGGGGTGTCTCACACCCCAGCAGAAGTTTGACCGTAAATAGCTGTAAGTAGTCCTTTGAAAATTAGACCTGGCTTGCCATCTACTAGTAGTTTTGGGTGTAGGTGTGGACATGGGTTTATCACGTAAAGAAACTATTCAAGAATATCCTATTAAATTTTTACAAAAAAATATTCAATATTCAAAAAGTTATGCAACTTTTAGTGAAAAAAGTGACTTTTTGGCGACTTCTTTGCTTTGTTGAATTTAAAAACTATTTTAAAATTAAAAATTTAACAAAACATCAGTTTGGCCTTCTTTTGTAATATTTAAAGAAAATATACATATTTTTTTTTAAATTGATAATATTTAAAACTCTTTGTTTGGCAGCAATTTAAAGTCGCTGGGGTGTGGGACACCCCTTTTTGACCGTTGTGAAATTTTCCAGAAACTTCTTGTCGTCCGTATAATAACCAAATTTTATGGTTGAACCAACCAAACTTTGGTTGATTCAACCAAATATTTTTCTGAGTGTTATTTTCTCAGTTCGATAGTGCGTCAAAATAATTTAGGATAATCCTTATTACTCAAATTTGAATTTGTTAATTTGTCCCATCTTCGGAATTCGTTCTAATGACCAAAAAATTATTTTTGCTACAATTTCACATTGAAGAAATATATCATGATTATTCTTTATAGGAACTTTATCTGATCTTTGATCAGAAAAATATTTGATTGAATCAACCAAATTGTGGTTGGTTCAACCATAGAATTTTGTTATTATACGGACAACCAAATGTTTGATTGAGTCAACCAAAAGTTTTAGTAGGTTTAACCAAAAATAAATATTTTGTTATATTCAACCAAAGATTTGCTTCAGTCACTAAAACATTTGGTTGACTCCACAAAAATTTGGTTCCCTTAACAGAAATTTTTGATTAAATCAACTAAATGATTTGGTTCAGTCAATAAAATTTTTTTTCTGAGTGTAGATAACTATTTTGCCAATATTATCTGGAAGTTACGCCCTGAGCTAAGAATCCGTTCTCAAATGAAAAAACAACCATCGATGAAAAGGCAATCAAGGAAGGCACGACTCTGAACAGAGCTCGTCGGTTCAAAGAATAGAGGAGGAAACAAAAACTGTCAATCTTTGCCCGTTATTGGCGAACCGCAAGTCACGAAGAGCACAGAGAGATTACGGCAGCTCGAGGATCATGTTCGACTTTTCCTTCCTCCGTCTGCCGTCTACCTTTCCATCTCCCTCTTGTACACACGCGCGTGTTCACACGGCCAAGTAGAAACGCACACCACCCGTCTCTTTCAGGGGAAGAGAGGCGTGAGAGATCAGTACGAGGGAGGGAAGAAAAGTTGCCAGGGTGGGGAATGAAACTGCTCGAAAAAGAGGGGATAATTAAACCGACACAAGCTCAACAGAGGACGTAGGAAGAAGGACGAAGAAAGGTTTCCATGGTAACGGGGATGGGATCGGGCCAATCACTGGTTGGCAGGGAGGCGTGGCCTCTCATTGGCCGAGGTTCCATCGGGGATGAGATGGGTAGGAAGGTGGCGAACGAGCGAACTCCCGGTGCAACGGGCGTACAAACGTATCATGCTGGGTAGGGCTGGGTCCGAGATGCCGGGTTGTAAGCGAAACCAGTTTGCTATCCGATACGATCGAGGCAACAGCAGCCTCGCGTGATCCCAAAAACCGAAGGAGCCGCGCTGATCTTAGTATCGCCGGTTCTCCAGGACCAACCCCACTCGACCCCCCTCATCTCATCCAGGAGATCTATCAAAGTGTTCATTATCAGTTAAGGTGCTCCGCAGATATGTCTCCCAAGTGTCGTGTACCTCCAAAAAGACAAAAATCGTGGCGAACCAGTTCCTCATGAATCCTAACGAAGCTTCTGTCAGTGTTGGACCACAGTAACAATTGTCCAATTTCGAGTGGTTTGTGTTGTTCCTGTGACCGGTACTTTAGTCAGTGCTTGACGTAAACAAGTACTTGTATTTTTCTCAATACAACAGTTAGAACAATATGCACATATTAAAGATACCTCTTTTTTTATCCTTCTCTAACAATGGTCGGTATGCTGAGATGATCTATCCAAAGGAACACTTGAATTTTTCAATATTTTAATTAACTAACAAGCTGGATTTTGTTTTGTTATCCGAAATACGTATCTGGAATTGAACAATGCTAATTCTTCTTTCGGTTTTCCTTTACTTGAATGGCCGTTTGGTCTGCAAGAGTTCAAAGCTCTGAAGAAGAAGAAGAGGAAGAAGAAGTGTTAAGCAACAAAGGTACCAATGGTAACATGTCTTTAGTGACGAAGGGGATGAATTGAGATCAAACTTAAATCAACACATCCTTCAATTAAAAATCCCAACATTCGGTAACAATGTTAGGATCAGTCCTTCTGTTAAACTGCACCATCTGAAGAAGAGAAGACGGCTATGAGATGAAAAGTGCCAGAAGCAAGTATAAAAGTTCGTGCTTCCTGAGAAGCTCGAGGAGATGAAGATGATAGTGATTTCGATGCCATCGCAGTGAAGTGAGCAACATTAGCGAAAGGATCCGGAATTGAGTAACCGGACGCGATTGACATTTCAAAAGACAAGTGATACAGATGTCAGCCGTAGCACCCGCTGGTCCCGGCGCCACGGGGCCGAGTACGAACGGTCCAATTGTGCCATCGCCAATGTTTGCCTTGCCGACGCTATCCTTCAGCGTTGGCCAGGTAGCGTCGGTTTGCGAGACCCTGGAGGAAAGTGGTGACATTGAAAGATTGGCGAGGTTTCTTTGGAGTTTGCCAGTGGCACATCCTAATATCCAGGAACTGAACCAGAGTGAGGCTGTGCTCAGGGCGAGGGCCATTGTGGCGTTTCACGCGGGACATTATAGAGATTTGTACGATATCCTGGAGAGGCACAAGTTCACCAAAGATTCACACGGGAAGCTGCAGGCGATGTGGCTCGAGGCTCATTATCAGGAAGCTGAAAAGTTAAGGGGAAGACCTCTTGGTCCAGTGGATAAGTACAGGGTGAGAAAGAAATTCCCATTGCCCAGAACCATTTGGGATGGGGAGCAAAAGACTCATTGTTTTAAGGAGAGAACCAGGTCGCTTCTGAGGGAGTGGTACCTTCAGGATCCATACCCAAATCCAGGGAAGAAGAGGGAACTGGCTGCAGCTACGGGCCTAACACCTACGCAGGTTGGAAACTGGTTCAAGAACAGGAGACAGAGGGATCGAGCTGCTGCAGCTAAAAACAGGTAAGTCGCATCAAGAAGAACATATAAATTATATAAATTTTATTATAATAAAGATTTATTTGAACCGTTGTTTGAATATTAATAATTTGAGGCCTTTACGGTAGTATTAAGATGCTTATGATTTTCTGGCACGTTTCGACCACGTATGTGGCCCTTATCAAAGCAAAATTAAAAAAGATGTATTATAAAATCTCGTTGTCGTAAGTTTAGGAAATTGAGAAGAATATTTTTGAAAATGTGGACTCGTTCAAAAATATTCTTCTCAATTTCCTAAGCTTACGACAATGAAATTTGACAACACATTCCTTTTAATTATACTTTGATAAGGGCTAAATACCTGGATGAAACGCGTCAGAAAATCAGAATAAACATCTTAATACAACCGCAAAGGCCTCAAATTATTAATATATAAACTTAAGTCCGTAAAAAAAGTACGACTCCCAAATTGAAAGTCAACTTTTACTAGAGAAACAAGAATTATTTAGTTTAGCCGACTGTTAAGTTGTGATTAAGGCAAAGGAACCAAGTCCGGATCCCGGATCACTATTTGTTTTTGCCGCAAATAAATGTGATTCTAAAATAAATTTTTTTCAAAATCTTTAGCTTAACAGTTAAAATAAACATTTTATAAAAATTTACTTTAAAGTTATATTTATTTGCGGCAGAAACAAGAGTAATTCGGGATCCGGATTTGGTTCCTTTGCCTTAATCACTAGCGTTTCACACAGCTAAAATCTGTTTGTAACATATGTATATTTTCAAGATTAATGAACATTGTATTTAAAAAAGTGGTGGATGCCTTTTGGCTCGGTGATCACAGACGTTAAGCAACTCTAGATACTATTACTACCGGTCAAAGGATGGTAAAAACTTATGTTAAAATAGATATAACCTTTTGGAAATGTGATTTTCAATTGTGGAAGGGTAACCAAAAAATGTAAAAATCCAAAAATGATCAAGAGAAATAAATAAAAAAATAATAACCTAATCATCTGATGATTAAGTCACGTTTTTTACTAATTTTTAGTCACAACTGATTAATTCACTGTGAAATAATTGCACATTTACTTTAGTTATAGAAAGTCGCATAAGGTGGCAATGATTTTACTGTGAGTTAATCATTAGGTTCTGACTAAAAATCAATAAAAAAAATAAGTACTAAATCCCGTGCCCAAAATCGAAGTTGAGTATTCATATTTAGAGAGTGGCTCACAATTTTTTTTTTAAATTTTCGTGAACCTAATTTATAAAATTGAACTCTAAGGTGAAAATTTACAAATTTACAACTTTGGTTAATGGGAGAAAATGTAAAGACAGTTGCTCTATAAATTCCTCAATAACTTCTTTAAAAAATATTGTAAACATGTTTCAATTATAAAATTAAAGTAACACAATTAAGACAATCCTATTTTGTTAAATTTTCACGTGATCTAATAGTTATACCTTCAATAACAGTAATAATCATAGAAAACAATTGCTGTGAAAAATACCATACTTTTCTACACTTTTTAGTTAAAGCTCGTAATTATAATTTTATAAAATAAACATAGCAATTTTACAAAATTATAATTCGACTTCAGCTCAAAATTATAAGCGAGACGCTAGACTTGTGCAACTTTGCTACTTGACATTTCCATCTTATGAAGGTTTCAGGTCCACATTTTAGAAAGTTAAAAAAGCATTTTAGATACGCTTTTCTTGAACCGTGCCTTGGGGTGGTAAATTTTGTCTTTTGTGAGTTTTTATGAATATCTAGAGAAATCACACCTTTTCTAAAAAAGCAAACTGGAAAATAATTTGAATTTTACTTTCTAAAGATGTAAAAAAAACAACTAATTTTCGTTTTAAGTTTACTATGTACATTTGCATTTCAAGTATCAGTTTCTTGAGTCTCATTATTAAATCCCAATATAACTTAAATATTAATATTTAAATATAAAAAATAAAATTTTGCATACTTTTATAAAAATTTGTTTTTTTAGAAATTATGTTTTTTATGTTTCTGCTTCACCTTAGAGTTTAGAGCATAGAAAGAATACTTTTTTTTGTTTCGAAGCTTTTTACTCTTCAAAGTCTTTTTATTATTTCAAGGATGATCACAATCACTTCTTTCCTTATTTACGAAAAAAACTGGGTTTAAAAGTCTTATTTATTAAGTAGCGTTTAATGAAAGTTAATCACAAAACGATTAGTGGTTTAGGTCTCTTTAGTCAAATTGTTATGTTGTCCTCGACAAACGAGCCTTTGTGCCTAGCCCCAACGTTCTCAACGAGGGTCGCATAATTTCATTTTGACGTCCGACGGAGGGTTGCTGCCGTCGGTCGGACGATTTTCGAATTATGTCTTTCAAATCGTATTTCACAAACGTTCCCTCGTCTCGAGACTCGATTGCAACTTATGGTTGTACGAAATAGAGAGACGAAATACGACATTTACATACGAAACATTTAATGAGAAAATCGCAGCTTTTGAGATGTCGGATGGTCGGGAAAAAAATACTGATAACCTTCAGGTTGACAGAAAACAGAAGAAGAGGATGTTTGTTATTAAATAACAATCGATATTGAGAAATTATATCAGTTATATCCACAAATATAATTTTTACACTCATTTGTAATTTTGCAATATGTATTGCAATTTTCAAAAACAATCTTTCAAAGTATTGCTATCATAATTATCTCTCTGAATTTGAAATTTTGTAGTTAACGTTTGAAATTACGTATTTTAATAAAATACGTAATAATGCTCAGAATATTTTTTAAAAGTAGATCTTTCGTCCATTCGATAGTATATAAATATATACGTAAGTATTTCAAATAAAAGTCAAATTTTCTTAAATGCAACTGTAAATATCAATTGCATAGTCATTATAATTTTTTTCTGTTGTGCTAAGAATTAAAACTAAGTAATTCCAAGAAATTTTAAAGATGAAAGTATGTATTGATTATCATTTGTAGGCATAGGCAGTGTCAATGTCGCCATAAACACAACGTAGACAGAGTAGAAATGATTTTAAATTTAGAGATTACAAGAATAAATTTCAATCTGGGGATTATATAAATGGTCCTGTGGAGATTTAAGCTGTTAAGTATAAACTATAAAGGAATGCAATTAGGAGACATTAGAGGAGTTTACGAAAATCACCTGAACCGGGGAATCCCGAGTTTGTAATAAGTATTCTAATTCTAATATTTCCCGCCCAACTTTAGTCACGTCTTGAAGCAAGAATTAGTGCCTGATGAAAGCACGTGCGAATTCCCTATTTTCTTTCTTTGTTCCTCTTTCTTACTTAGTTACCTGTGAGGTATCAGCCCTAAATTAAACAGTTAAAGGGCCTGCTTTTGCAGTCTTGGCAGTGGGACTTACCTCATACCCTATAGGTCTATACACTATACCTATAGCGAATATAGCGTATCCTATAGTCTATATCTATATAGTGGGTCGAAGACCACCTGTCGTACTTTGCCATTTCATTTGAACTTGGACACTTGGAGTGTAGGACTACAGGCAACGACTGGTGGTGTACTGTTCGGCTATTTGTCGTCATCTGCTTGAGATTGTAGTCATTAGACGATTAGACCCCTGAAGGTGCTCGAAGGAAGCTCGAGGTAGTGGGTTTTTCCCGTGGTCCTTGAACAATCGTTGAGACCCTCCGGGATTTTTCAGGCGTATCGAAACCAAACTATCTTGATTTACAATCTTCTGAAAAACCCAAGTTCACTTCTACGGCTGTGTCATCTATCTATGCCTATGACTATAGGGCTTATACTGCTTATAGGCCCTGTTATATGAATTGTGGGCGTATAAGTCGCATTTCATTTTCGAAATTTTATTGTTCAAACATTGAAATTCATTTAAGCATTTAGAAATATATATGTAAGGCAAAGGAACTAAATCCGAATCCCGGATCACTCTTGTTTCTGCCGCAAATAAATATAACTATAAAATAAATTTTTATGATATGTTTATTTTAACTGTTAAGCTAAAGATTTCTGAAAAATTTATTTTATAATTACATTTTATTTACGGCTAAAGACAAAAATGATTTGGAATCCAGATTTGGTTCGGAATCCGATTTGGAACTGTTCGTAAATTTCCAAAAGTTTTAGGTTACAAACATTTTTATGAAATTTAAGATACTTTGTGTAGGTTACAAACATTTTTATGAAATTTAAGACACTTTTCAGAAACCGTATTTGAAAACTACCAAACTGTAACTGAATTTTTTCATAAATTTCAGTTACGGTAACTGAATTTTCCTAAATTTATATTAAATTTACCAAATTGTAACTGATATTTACCAAATTGTAACTGAAATTTACCAAACTGTAACTGAAATTTCAGTAATGGTAACTGCATAAAGCTTTAATTTCATGTCTTCAAAAATTGCCATGAAAATTTGTAACAGTCTAAAATTGTATACAAAACTTCCTATTTAAAAGAATATTTCCCCCAAATTGCAATAGACTTTTTCATTTCAGTTCGGAAGTTTTAAATGCGCATGGGCAAGCCACGAGCAAGCTGTCATTTGTTTTGGGCAGCTTATGAAGAGTGAGTGAGAGGCACATATCGGAAGTCTCTTGTGCTCTTGTGAAAATTGCCTGAAAATTCCGTTTTCTCCGTTTCTCCTCCTTTTTGTTTCTCTGTTTTTCCCGCAGCCTTCAATTGAACATCTAATTGATCCATTTTTTCAACAGTTTGCTCACTTACATTCATCTAATTATTTTAAAAAATAAAATAAAAAGCTTTCACCTACAATGCTTTTTTTTAAGTGGGACGAATGCACGCCAAAAAGTAATTGAAATGAAAAGGTTTATTTTCCTACAATTAACTGTTAGAAATTTCCATGGCAATTTTCAGAGGCATGTTATTGAAGTTTTATGTAGTTATCGTAACTGACATTTCAGTTACTATTTCGTAAATTTCAGTTAAAAGTAACTGAATATTCTGTTAAAATAACGAAATTTTACGGTACTTGGTAACTGAAAATTCTGAAATTTGTAACTTAAAATTCCTCAACTGTAGCATAAAAAATTTGACCTTCGGGTAATTAAAGTTTTCAACAGTTACGTGAACTGAAAATTTAGTCACTTTTTCATAAATTTCAGTGACAGAGTAAATCGGTAGGTATCAGAATGATTCAAAAGATGAATCAGTTTAAGTTGCAACAGTCATATCCAGAAACAAATGAATATTTTTCCCTTGTTCTTTCAATTGTTAAAAAATGGAACTTGAATGTTTTGATATTCTGAATTTACTGTAAAACAATTTGGTAAATTTAATATAAATTTAGGAAAATTCAATTACCGCAGAGGGGGGCTATTAGGTACAACTTTTACGTATTTTTTGAGGTTTCTTTTTTAACTTTACGCACAAGAAAATTTTTTTTCCAGTTTTTCATTTTAACAGACAGAAGACTCAATTCGGAAGACAAATCAATCATTTCTAGATTTTGAAATCATCTTCTGCTTAATAATTATCATTGTTGAAAGGTTGTACCTTTTTGTACCGCCGATCTTCTAAATAGGTACAACTATTGTTTTTTTTTATGATTTAAATGAATAAAACAATTTTTAATACTGAAATACTACTTAGAATTCTTATTTAACTGTTTGAGGATACTTTCTTATGATAAAATATGAAAAAAAAAGTTTAATTAAGAAATTCATATTGGTTTGAGATTGATCAAACGGAAAAAAATAAAGCAATTAAAAATCAATGTTAATATTAACGAAATATAGTTTGAGAAGGATCTATAATTTGTTTAACATTCATCTAAAATTCTAAGGTCATATCTAACCATTTAATTTACTGGCCATCCCCAAATGAGCAATTTAACTGATCTATAATGTATAATCTATCATTTAACTGATATAAATTTTCTCCTGGAAGCAAAAAAATAGCTCTATCAGGGGCGCCGGGCGTAGCGAGCGTATTGAGTTTTCGAAGGGGGGGGGGGGTGTCACCCCCCCCTCGCTACGACCCTGAGTTCTATATTAAAATAATAATAATTACAGATAACTGTCCAGAGATAACATTTTCTCCTATAATTGATGTTAAAATCTTGAAAATGCAGCACAAAAACTTGATTCTGTCTTCGATTGAGCTGCAAAATCGAAAATAATAGGAACTGAAAAGTGAGGTTAGGTTTCTGACAGGCATTCTCATATTTTGTACAGTTATACATATTTCAAAAACTATCAATTATTGTGAAATATTATTTCAACTTAGCTTTTTAAAAAATCAATAATTAAAAAAGAAACAAATACCCGTTTGCACAAAACTGAAAAATTAGCACATAGGGTCATGAATGATCATCTGAAAACGATTGCGGTCATATTTTAGAAAAATTTTTTAATTGGTGTATAATTATTTCTTACATTTCTAGATTCGATTCGTGTATTTTAACTGTAATAAATCATTTTTCATTAAGCCAGAAAAAAATTCTGAAAACGTGTGGACGTGTAAAACATGACGATAATACGTCATTTTTAAAATGAATTAATCACTAAAGTCATTTATTTAAAATTAACTAGAGAAAAACAGTACGATTAGGGATGATTTAAATTTATTATCTATAGTGCTATTTTGGAGTTGAAATAGGAGAGAAAAAATGTGTTTGAAGTGACCTGTCAAAATGTGTTATTTTCGTAAAATTTGATAATTTATTACAAGCAAAATACACTACTGACAATTAAAAAATTTTTTAATTTTAAAACAAAGATTAACACCAACCTTTTGCACGGTATTCAGTGAAATTGTTCATCAAAATTATTTCTCCAGATGTCTTCAAAAACCTGAAAATTAGCAAAAAACACCACTTTGAAACCCGCGTATTTCCGAATATGTATACATTTAAAAAAAAAGTATTATCTTTGCAAATAAATCATTTACACTTATCTATCACTCACAAAAACGTCGCAGATGTACTTTGTGTGGTTTTCTTTTAAATCGCGTTTAAAATTTTGTCTCGACCGACCAATTTTGACAGACTTAACTAAAGTAGGTAAAGCAAACTGAAGCAAACCTACTTTGGTTAGGTCTGTCAAAATCGGTCGGTCGAGACAAAATTTTAAACGCGTTTTAAAAGAAAACCACCCAAAGTACATCCGCGAAGTTTTTGTAAGTGATAGAATTTTCATATATGGGACAGAATTCGCCAAGTGTACCACCCAAAAAATTTTCATCCCTCCGATTTCGATGAAACTTTGTGAGATTGTTGTTCTATTGGACTATATCTAACATGCAAGTCAAAAGTCAGCCCGAACTCATACGCCGTGCATTTTAAAAAAACTTAAAAATAGTAAATACTCCGAGTTTCTCGATTAAAAATTTTTTTTTTAATTTTGCAAATATTTTCATTAGAAAGTACGGAAAAAATGCTACTAGAATTAGTTATTTTAAATGTTTCTAAGTGTGATATTATAGGATAGGAGCAATCTTTCAATGAACATAGACTTGGCGAAAAACCATCAAAAGTTTGGGCCCCTGCATCTAGGCAACACGTCATTATTACCCTCCCTCCATTTGCATGTTAGATGTCGTGCAATAGTACAACAATCTCACAAAGTTTCATCGAAATCGGAGAATTGACCATTTTTTCGGTGGTACACTTGGCGAATTTTGCCCCATATCACCTTTGAACTAATTAATGAAAGCACAATGCTTGTGCAGAGGTCGTATAAAATTCTACCCTCATCTTCAGTAAAGTAGAAATCCTTCTGAATTTACATCTTAGGAGATTATTGTTTTGATTCAAATTATCATATTAAAAAAACATTTAAATTGAGAGTTGTACCTATTAGCCTCACCATGCTTGAAAAGCCCCACTCTACGGTACCGTAAATGAAATTAAAGACAAATTCTTGAAAATTCAGTTACAATTTTCTAATCAGATGCGGTTTCTAAAAAGTGTTATAAATTTCAAAAAATTTGTGTAAGTTTCGTAACTTAAAAATTCCAGCAATTTATGAAATGTTTCTAACAGTGTTGGCTTAGTGCTCAGACTATATCAGTTTCCTATAAAATGCAGAAATAACTGCAGGAAATGTGATTGGACTCATATGAAGATTTTTCGAGTATACATGCAGAATACGATAGACAATCTTATAAAGGTCCCGCGCATTATATCCAGCAGGAATCGAGCGAATACAGCAAAATTTTCATGTCGAGTCAGCTTACGACCAAAGGGCAAGAGAGTTGACGTAACAGTAGACGACACGTAGGTAACAAAATTCCTTTTCTGGAAGCGGGCCACGTTTTCCCGCATGATAATCCCAGGGACGTTTCTTGGACGTACGTGTACCCATTTCGCAGTCCTTCCGTCCTTGTAGCGTTAGATAGATAGGATACGTATAGAGTAGAGGCAGACACAGAGACCCGCCCCGAGGACCCTGGAGGTCCTTTCAGGAACGTCGATCCGCACACTACGCAAGTCAAGAGGCGGCTGCCAGCATCGCGGTATATTTTCTCGGTCCAGCGAACGAGTTATTCAGTTATTCAATGTGCTCAGCCTCGAAAGCCCCGGAGCAATCACTTCTACTCATATATATGACTATATTCGCCTACAAACGCACACCCGCATATTCTCTTCTAAAAGTATATGAACACGTGTTACGGTTATTTGTACCCGAAACAGTATTTCTATACAAGGAGAGAGAACAGATTTTCTATTCCAAGGAATATGCGGACCAGTGTGCTTTTTGTTCATCGAAGACTTTTCCGACTTAATAAGACTGAATTTATAATAGTTTTTTAAAAAATACTTAGCGTCAATCGGGGAAAGTATGGAACAAATTTTGATCATTAATAATTTAAAGGGAGAATTTTTTCAAGTGATACTTACAGAAGATCTTTAGAAGACAGAAACATTTGACTTCATTTTCTGATTTTTGGTGAGGCACAAATGATCTCAAATTTTTCAGTACCATATATAATTATTTTTTGTTTTACAAGGTCTTCTGGAGATCTAGTGCATTATTAGTACAGTCAAATTAGGATTTCTGCTAGAACAAATTAGCAGCACGGAGAACTTTGTCTTAAAATGTTTGGATGGTCGTCCTTTTGAAGCCCTGAAAAGTTCGAGGCTGAATTCTTAATATATTTTTTGTTAATAACAAAAAACGTGAAATCGCAACATTTTCTCAACACGTTTGCTTGGATTGTTACTTTCGATTAAGAGATAGGTAAA
>JBAGKK010000232.1:388491-425073 GCA_037177015.1 Euceroptres primus
TATTTCACACACGAAACAATTTTGGATTGAAGTAGAGGTCCATGCACTCTTACAACACAAATTTAGCTAATATAAGCTAATATAAGTTACAAGTTTCAGAATTTTTAGTTACAAGTTTTGTGAAATTACGTCATTTTAATGGAATATTCAGTTATTTGTAACTGAATTTTCCTAAATTTTTCTTAAATTTACCAAAATGCAACTGAAATTAACGGAAATGTAACTGAAATTTCAGTTTCGGTAACTGCAATTTCAGTTATGGTAACTGCATAAAACTTCAGGCATGCGTCTTTGCAAATTACCATAGAAATTTCTAACAATGTACCCTTACTGAAAAAAGTAACTTTAGGAAAACCGTAAATTTTTTATTTAATTGAAGGTGCTTTAAGGGGGTATTCTAGTGTGATGGACACTTTTTGTCGGCATATTTTTGGAACTTTTTTTTTTTTAATTGAAAAGCAATATGATTTTGAAATCTTTTGCACTGTATTGGCACACATTTGAACTATGATATACATTTTTTTTTGTATAAAAATATTCAAAATGCTGGACGCTGCACTCGGCTCAAAAATGAGGCCTCAAAAAAAAAATGCCCAAATGGTGAGCATGAATCCGGCTCTCCAGGTAATCTGAAAGAGATTCTTAAAATATACACTTGCGGCTATCGTGGGTAGTAGAATGAAAAAAAAATTAAAAATTTTGAAAATGGACGACTTTAAAAAAAAATTTCACGTTCTTTATTGGATTTAACGGGCCATAACTTTTTTTAAAATTAATATTTAAATCCAATTCTACTACGGACGATAGACACACGCTTTTTAAAAACGTGTGCAAAGCGACTACTCAATTGATTAATTAGTTTTTGAGACATCGTGCTCACCGACTTTTTTTGAGGCCTCAACTTCAATGGACTGAAGCGCCGCCATTTTCTTTATTTTTATAAAAAAAATTATTTTGTTAATTTAAATGTATGCTAATATGGAGAAAAAGTTTTGATAATAATATTGCTTTTCTACTTTCTTAAAAAAAATCCGAAAAAATATACAAAAAAGTACCTGTCACACTAGAATACCCCCTTAAAAACTGAAAATTGCAATCAAAATATTGTATTGTTCTGTAAACTCTCTTTTATGTACTCTAGGGTCAAAATTTCTCAATAATATCAATATCAAAGTTGGACAAGGATTAGGATTTTCCGGTTCAAGATGAACTTACATTTTAGTAGGTACTAAAAAAAATTCAAAACTATCCGCATAAAAAAAAAAACAATGCTAAGAACCTGATTTCCACGGTTAGAAATTTCCATGGCAATTTTCAGAGACACGTGACTGAAGTTTTATGCAGTTATCGTATCTGAAATTTCAGTTACATTTTTGTAAATGTAGGAAAACTGAGTTACAATTAACTGAATATTCCGTTAAAGTAACGTAGTTTTACGATACTTGTAATTGAAAAATCAGAAACTTCTGACACTTGTTACTTAAAATTCCGAAAGCGTAACAGAAAAAATTTCACGTACAGATGGCTGAAGTTTTATGCAGTTGCATCTAACTGAAAATTAAGTTACTGTTTCATAAATTTAAGATACCTACATTTTCATAAACTTCAGTTACAATTTAGTAATTTTAATATAAATTTAGAAAAATTCAGTTACCGTAACTGAAATTTAAAAAAAAAATTCATGAAAATTCAGTTACAGGTTGGTAATTTTCAGATACGGTTTTTCTGAAGTGTCTTAAATTTCATAAAAATGTATGAAAACTGGCGATTTTTTCGAGATCCGGGTTTTCGAATATACAACTTAAAAAATGATTCATTTAGTTTAACGCAAACGGTTTCAAGATTGTGATCCACAATCTCTTAAATGAATATTAATATAAAATGTATGATTTTAAGACTTTGTACGAGAATCAATTGATCGGATAATAAATTAAACTATTTGTTGGAATTTTGTCATTCATAAAGTAACAATAAGAATTATGATTTTAATAATCTCCATAAGCATTGTTGAGTTTTGCTAATATGACTAAAATCCAGAACAACAACTGGGACGACTCTAAAAGGAGTGGTGCTAGAAATACTAAACCGCAGAACGAGGCCTGCGTGAAAACGCAAACATCACGAATCTCTAATACACTGGGGACTTTATCAAAATCTGATAACTTCGGGGATGGAAGCAGTTCGCAGTAATGCACCCCCGAAAAGCCCGCAATACAGGACTACTATAAAGTCGTGATCGTGAGTAGAGGGTTGCAGCGCTGGCTTACCCGTAGTCTCACACCCTTGTCAAACTCAAGACCCGACTTTCCACTAGATTCCCCCCCCCCTCTCTCTCTCTCTCTGCATGAGTTCATTTTGTTACAGACGGAAACGGGGTTATGAACACGCACACGTCTATGATTTCGTACAGTCAATGATACCCAATATTTTGCAGCAGAACTTGCTTTTCACTATTCCAAGCAAATTGATTTCTGCAAGGAAACTATGTGTATGTGCATGATTTAAAACAAATTAACTTTTTTCCTGTGTGTTATTTAAATTTTGATTCCTTCTTGTAAATGCGGAAAGTATGTTGTAATGAAAAAAAAATTAATTGCGTTACGCGTGAGTTCGGACACTTCTCACAGAAAAAAAATGTCAACTCATTTTTGCTGCAATGTACTCTTTTGAAAAATGGCATATTTCTTCAGAGAATTAGAACTGCTGCAAAGCTTTACAAGAAATCATAGAACTTCAAATTTCTGGAAATAAATTAATTATTCTATAAACATTTTTAAAATTGTTGTGATAAGATAATTGCACCAATTACCAAGTGTGAACCATTTGTCGAGCAGAGACAATGGATTTTTTTTAACCGAAAACTTTAATATGTTCTTTTTGTTAGAAAATGACATTAAGTAAGTCTAAATTAAGCTTAAGACTATAAAATTAACCTAGCCCATGAGAGACAGGCATTTTACGGACCCACTTGTTCCGATATGTCGTAAAGATAATGTCTCTCGTGGAAAAATTACGAAGAAGTCAATGTGAAGTTTCCATCCTTACCATCCGATATGAAAGAAATACACGTATAATTTACCAGCGTACAAAAACAATGTGGAGTCCTAAAATCTACAGAAATGTCTGTAAGTATAACAGAAAAAATCTGTTATCCCTAATATTTCAACAGATTACTCTGTTAATTTTACAGATACTTTTTTCTCCATTGATGTAATGTTAAAAAAAGCTCATGATGCTTCTTTTTATTTATAATTGGAACAAAATTTGAAGATAAATTTGAGTTAAGAAAAAATGTTCGTTCATTTGAACACTCAAAAACTTCAGGCAGATTGTGGAAAAGCAAAATTGCGATCTATATTCAACGTGACAAAGCATAAGTGCGATGAAACTCTTATACAGGCATTTAAGGAAATATCTGGAAGTTATATTTTGTACAAATGACGTTCTTTAATAGGAAGCTTTATCTATTAGTATTGACACTATGAGAAAATTGTACTATTTACGATATCGTTGTGTTACAGAAAATGTATTATTAATGACACAATAAACTAGTGTTTTTCTTTTCGAGACATCAATTAGCGATAACTAAAAGTCATCCAAAATCTTAAATGGCCTTCAGGTTGCTGATCATCATTTCGGCATCGCCGTCTGTCAAATCTCGAAAAATCTTGGTTAATAGTATATTTTTAACGATTAATAATGTTTTGACAAGTAACTGCAGTGCGCAATCACGGTAGTGAAAAAATAAGGAGTAGTTAAATTATCAATACTAAATGTGTAGTATGTAATTTTAAAAAAATACGTAATTTTTGTGAAGGAGGAAGTTTTTTAATTTTCGGAATAAATAAGACACATCCTGAATCCTGAATCCTGAAGTTTAAGGACGAATTGGACAGGCAGTTGAAAAAAAGGTAGTCAAAGCTTCTATGTATTTCTATTACAGGTTTGTAATTTTAAACAGTTTTTTAAACTAAATTTCTTTTACCCGAAATGTGGACCATTTTATTCCCGATGAAATAAGCCATCAAAAGTTTCAATTGGATAAAAATTACAGATTTTTACAGAATTTTTTAATCGAAATCTGTCTCCAGATTCCGAATGAAACAAGTGTGTAATGTTTGTCCGTTTGAAACTTATGATGGCTTATTTAATCTAAAATAAAATTTTCCGAATTTCGACTAAAAAAAATTTGATTAAAAAACTGTTTAAAATTTAAAACCTGAGGTTTGAGTAACTATTTTTCCGACTGTCTGGCGAATTCCTCATTAAGTCATTTAAGGAGATGTTACTATAATTGTACACATTTTATTTATTAGTTTCCGAGATTTCAGTACAATAATTCAACCGTATTTTTATTTTGATGTTAGAGTATATTTAAGAAGAAACTAACGTTTTAAAATTTAAATTGTGCAACTTCGAAAATTTAACTATAACCAGCTCACAGAAAACCATTGGGGTGAATTTTGTTGCATCTCATTTTGAATAATTTAAAAAAATTGAAAATTTCATTGTGATTTCAGTTGTTTTCGAGTGTCATTTTTGTTTCAACTCATTTTGAGGCAAATTCAGTGTTAAATTGAGAATCGACGTTTTACTGTGCTTGACTAAAACTCGCGGCAAAGCTTTTAGCTTAACTGACTCAAGTTCAAACTGGTTCTCATTTTGAATACCACTACTTAACAATTAAATTATTTATTCTACAAGAATAATGGGCGATTATTAACTACAAGCTGATTATGAAAATTTGAAAATCAACGAGGAAGAACTTTGTTCTGTCATTTTCATAAAATCGCAGCTTTTTGCTAATTTCCTACGCTAGAACTAGAAAGTCCGTGTCGTCATGCCTTGTAATGCAGCATTATGTTTGACGAGGTATGCATATGTTCGACATGTTGAGTGTTGCCCATAAAGCCTCTAGAAATAACAATCACTAAGCCACTAAGGTAGATGCTGTTTCGAATTACTATGTTTCACTTCCGGTAACCTCGTCCGTCTTCTTTCTTCCTTTTTGTGCAAAGTCATGGTCAAAGTGTCATTCAGTGCCTTTTCCGTTAACTTTATAACCTTAAACGAGAAATGAGTAGAAAGAAGTTGCAAATGTCCTTCCCGATGCGTAATTTTAAAAGCTGCCTATTGCCATAATCTTACTCTTACACTCATAGGATTTTCTTCATTTTTTATGATAGTCACTTGAAATATCCGGGTATGGAATCAAAAAGATTTATGAGTATGTGAATTGAGAACCGACCTATCGAGTTTATTAATATTACACTCAGAGAAATTGCTTACTCAACTCCTAACTTTACAGACAACTTGAAGAAAAATGTTCTGCATTTCCACAAATAATTTTTTACGTTGTTATAGAAAATTTTCCGGGGTACATTACATTCAAAGAATATATAATTTAACTAGTTTTGTAAACGCATTACATTAAATTCTAATCTATTTTAGGCTTTCTCGAGTTAATTGTTATTTAAAATGAGTTTAAATTTTAATGACTGCAGCCTCATGCGTGATTTGGAGTCAGTTAAAAAAACAAAATGAGGTTTGAAACGAAAAATGCAAAGGACGCGAAATGTATAATAACGAAACGGTAGAGGGTCGAAGCGCAATTCGCAAAAGATCCAAAAGTTCCCCGACTCGACCAGAGGGCAAAAACCACGAAGACAAAGGCAATGATTAATTTCGCGTTGGATGTTCAGAATCATTAGCGTCGAATTGCCATGACACCTGCCCGCACGAGCCCTTCGTGATAGATTGCACTGTCCATCCTACAGGATTCGTGATCGTCCAAGTTTCTAATGATTCTGAATTTCAACGTTGCAGACGATACTCAGGGCACCAACTACAAAAAATCTAGGGTTTTACTCCCTATAATTCAGGGTGGCCTCGCAAATCGTGGAACAGCTTTTTGTCAAAGCTTGTCAAGATTCACTATGATTTATGACAATTTTGAATAAGTAAATGAATGAGCCACATGCATATACTAAACGCTCTTATACATTTGAGCTGTTCCACTTTAACTGATGTATTCTGTTTTTATTAGTAAATTACAGTGAGAT
Source organism: Euceroptres primus (assembly GCA_037177015.1). Classification (NCBI taxonomy): domain Eukaryota; kingdom Metazoa; phylum Arthropoda; class Insecta; order Hymenoptera; family Figitidae; genus Euceroptres; species Euceroptres primus. Next base: position 394,554 of record JBAGKK010000232.1, read on the forward strand.
TGAATTCATCCCTACATGCAGCGAGAAAGATGAGAAAAAATGTCACAAAATACATTTCAGGAAATAAGCTGCGTAAACCTTTTGCATTTATACCAAGGGGAGGATTTTTTGCATGGAAAATAGCTGTTTATTTGATTCTGAGTCGGACAGTTTGTAGTATAAATATACTTTTTTGAGGCATACAGAAATGAGAATTGTGGATGAAATTTCTACTTGACATTATTATTTTATATTATTATTATTATCTTTATAAAAACGTTAAACTAGGTTAAACTGTCTTAATTTTAGTTTGAATTGCAGATCTCACATGTAGAAAAATATGACCACAAGCAAATTAATTGAATTCAATAATTTTATCTCTCTAAATCTAAATCACTTTGAAAGAGTACCGATTTGTTCACCAAATAAAAAAAATAGTGAAAATTTGTTCACCAACAAAAAAAAATTAGTAAAAATTGTTACTAAATCATTTGGTAAATTCGTTCACAAAAAAAATTATTAAAAATTGTTAGTTACAAATTGTTTAGTAACAATATTTACTAATTTTTAGTAAAAATTGTTAGTTACAAATTGTTTAGTAACAATTTTTACTAATTTTTTGTCAATAATGACTAATTCTCAGTGAGATCAGTACTAATTCACTTAGTAAAAAAAAATCACCACTGCAGTGCAATAGACCTGAAATAGTGAATATTAACTATAGTCAAAATTGATTTTCAGATTTAGAGAGGCGAGATATGAAAAAGCACAGTAATACAGAAATCTGACTTTCAGTCACAAATATTGTCTGATTTTCAGATGTAACCAAAAGAAGTGTGTCGAAAATAACTTTTAGCGTTAGATTATTATTTAAAGTTATAAGTTACCATAATTGACATTAATCCAATTTTTTTATTGAAAATCAGCCGCTGCTGAATTAATGCCAAAAAATTTTTCTACTTGTTGAATATATATATATATATATATATATATATATATATATATATATATATAAATTATTTTATTATAATTTTTCCACATTTTAAGGAATAAATAATTATTAAGACGTGAAATATATCATAATAGTATATTACGTAACTAGGGGAGAAAGACAACGATTTCAACGAGTGTGAGGTTAGTTGCCCAAGCGAAGCGAGGGCAGATATCACACGAGTTGACATTGTTGCTTCTCCCCAAGTCACGTGTACAATTTTTCATAACACCTGAATTGAAAAGACAGAAACTGACAGCTGAAAGAAACTGCGATTCGTGATGTGACTCCGTCGCTAAGCAGTCTCTGTCAGCTGTTTTTTACTTTTAACCCTAGGGTTGAAACTGCTACTTTCGCCCCGCTGAACAGGCGTCGAAAGTCGAATTTTCAATGTAGGTTTATGCAAAAATTTTTATCCATTGGGGTGAATTGAACTCGAAACTCTTAACTTCAAATACTGGATCTTACCATTTTGCCATGAGCGCACATGAAAGAAAACATCGTCTGTTAGAATTATAACTTGAGTTCGTGTGGTGCCATCTTGAGTTAAAATAAGAAATTTCATGCTGCCATCTTTTAACTCGTACAAGAAGTAACGTAATATGTTATTTCTGCGTAAAAAAATATTTATGAAATATTTTTTTAAAAATAAAAACTGAATCGCACCAGACATCGATTCCTTAATATATTCTTTATTATTTCCCATAATTTCAGTATTCTATTTAGATTCTTCTCTTAATAAACCCGCTGAATATAAATAAAAAATCGGTCGGTAATTCGTGACATCATTATGTATCACATACTTTCAAATTACTTACCTTATTTTCAGAAGCTGTTTTAGATTAAAGTCAACAAATGGTTGAGTCAAGGCAAAAATGAAAGTCAGTTGAGACAAAAAGTCAGATCCTTGTATTACTGCGTAGAGATCCGTATAACTAAGATAAATATGCATAAAAAATAAAAATAAAATAATTGTCGTTATGAGTCGCTATTCTTCGACAGTTAAAATGAAAAGTAACGACTCATCTACAAATATAAGCGTTATCCATCAAAAAGAATTCGAACGAAACGCACACATGTGATAAAATTAATGATTTCTTTTCATTCCCTATTGCGTGATAATCAGTCGCATTTGTGAAATATCTGGATGGAAAAATGTGATAGCTGGTATTGGGCAGTGTGTCTAAATGAGTGAGTGGACATGGCAAGTACAAATAGCTAATTGACGTGGTCGAATCGTAGGGCAGCTGTCACTTGTTTCCGCGGCGATCACTTTTTGTTTCCTCGAACACCATGGACCCCCGGGCTAGAAGCAAGCCAATGCACGCCTATTTTCACGCCATCTCTGCGGGGGTTCCCCTGTTTAGGACGAACTAGGGCGAAATATTAGGGGGCGATATTGGACCACAAGCTACTAATTCGTCTGCCGATATTGACTCGTCTACGGGGGCCCAGTTCGGCTTTCTTTCACGCCACTCGTCAATTTTCGAACGGACTCATGGTCATCGCTCTCCAACAAGCAGCTCCTTCAGCAGATCTTAACTATTTATAATAGTCTCTATATCTGTCGATGATTTTGCTTTCAATAGGAAATAAAATAATGACCTTGTCATTAACCCATTAGTGCCTCAGCACAGAAGCCGTGTGGATTTTTCATAGTTTTTTTTCTTCATGGTTTGTGAGTTATATCATGTAGAGTGTAGATGAAATAGAGAAAGATTTTGAGGTTCCTTAAAAAAAATCTGGGTTCTTTAGAAAACGATGAAACAAAATAGTGTGTCCCTTAAAACTAAAGCTTTTTTACCAATAAAACTGCGAAAGTCTGCAGTTAACAAATGTAAAAAGATTTCTCTTCCACCTTCTTCTTTGTGGCTCTATAGGTAAAAGGTGATCCAAAATGATCAGTATAAAATTGTCAATAATTTTGCACTGCGGTGTACGTTAATCAAGGCGTAAAACATAATATCCCCTAGATCAATTTCATTTTCGACACGCCAATCAATACTTAATATGCAGCTTCGCGGGTGTCTGTTGTTTTCGACTGGAACAAATGACTGCTGTATCATTCATGGTGCATGGATCCTGTTGAACATCGATCGTCACCGATCATTAAAAGTGAGACGGGGTAATTACCGCTGATTAGGATCCTGAAGGAGCGTATTATGTTCGTTCAGTTCGCTGAAAGAATACGCGGTATTTAGACCAAGAAAGAAATGAAAAGGGTTTAGGGAGAGTCTGTGGAAAAAAAAACAAAGAACAAGAATCAGCCGCGGAAAGTGAAGAGCGAGAAAGGCGTTGAAAAGAGTACTCAAGATATGCGAAGAGGCTCATGAGGTAACCGATATCTTCGCACGGCTTTGTTCATGTCGTGGAAATGAAATATGACGATGAACCGTTTGGCCCAAAAGGGGGCGTCTGGGGTCGGGACCTGAAGTCGGAATAGTGCGTCATGCCACTCGAGTCTATAAGAATCTAAAGCTAAACGTATATGTATATATAAGTCTGGAATGCAAGCCTTTCACCTTTCTGAATCCCTTCAAGGATAAATTTTACTTTAGATTGAGAAAATACAAAATAAATGAAAATCACTAGGATTAATATGTTGGTATTACTAATTTGATCAGAGATAGTGTAATGTGGGACATAGTTTGATAACAATAACAATTTTAATGAAAAATAAATTATTTTATTGAATTTCTTAATGTAACATCCAGAGTATATTCACGACCGTATGTGTGATATAAGTACTAGGAATTTTCCTTGACTGAGTGTTTGACTTTCAGATGCGTCCAAAAGTCCGTAAAAATTTCCAGTACGATAATGGAGGCCTCTTAGCACTCGTGCATGAAAATTTCAAAGCTAGTCAATGAAATTTTTACGGACTTTCAAAAGAATTATTAACAACAAAATTATTTCCAAGCTTTTTTTTACCCATGCTTATTACACATTATCATTATTATTATATAATTATATATTATTACGCTCTATCATTACATATCGCCCCACATCTTATATTAACGCTGCTGAAATTATTTTATGAATTAAAATTAATCTGACGGCCGACGGGTTTTGAACTTGAACACTTCCACCTAACCTGTACGTATAACGCATCTAACCTTATAAACTAGACCGCACGGCTACCGAGGCACTTAAGGGGGCATCCAGAAATCATGTGATGTTTTTTTATACAGTTTGGTATACGCGCATCTTTCTCAGTCCAGTGGAGTGGAGAGAGACACGAGCATACCAAACTATAGTAAAAAACATCAGGAGGTTTATGAACAGCCCCAAAGATGTTTTGCAAAAAATGTTGGCTATATTTTACCCGTGGCAAGTGCAGGGCCGTTTAAGAATATATGAATTGGTGAAACAGAAATTTCGAGAGGTTTCTCACTGAGAAATCTAAAAATCATAAAATTGGACATGCCTCAGTTCTTATCGAATTCTTAAAGAGAGTTCTAAGATTTCGTTGAGATTGCTGGGATTTATGAGATTTCCGACACTTCTCGCGATCACAGCTCTCCTCGAGAAACAAGTCTCAGTTGAACTAGGCAACGATCGGATTGGGGGGCAAAACAAACTGTACAGTTTGCTCTACCCATGCATTAGTCGCCATGTTCTGGAAGCGCTACTCAGCCCCCCTCCGCCCCGATTGAGGCTTACCCCGCGCGCCTGTTTCGCTTGGTCCTTCTAATCTAATTCATACGTCCATGGTTACTATACTCAGCAGACACAATCATCTAATGCGCACTGGTAACTGCACATAGAACTCGACAAGACTGTCAAGCACAGTCCAAGAAATTTTCGCTGACTTTGTAGAAAAATTATTTGCTTGTCTACAATTCTTTCATAAACTATACAATAAAATTTGGAGGACTTTCGTTCTTTGACTTTGTTTGAATTATTCTAGGACGGTCTTTCATTTTTTCAATGAAGTTCAAATCTTCTTCATAAAAAGTATACGAAATCTTTAAAAAAAAAGATTTCGAAGTCGAAGATTGTCAAAGAAAACTTCCAGTACTTATTTATTAAGTCGAAGACTGTCAAAGAAAACTTCCAGTACTTATTTTTTTCGTGCACAATTGTACTTGAAAAGTGGTTGAATTTTTATGAAATTTCTAACAGTGTATCCGCATGTTTAATTTAGTAGAAGAACGAAAAACCAGTTGTGGTTGGATGAATTTTCAAGGAGTTAAACTTTCGAGAAGATTTCTTTCTTGATTTTTCTCATTTCAAGGATACGAAATAGAGCCCTGACACGTGGATCTTACAAAGAGGTTAGCCGATAGCACCAAGCGAGCGTATAGCATTTTCTGACAGTCGAAGGAGGACCAAGCCACTGCCACCTGTGATATAGTGTTCCACCGCACCAGTCCAGATCGCGGTATCCGGTTACTGGTGAGCCAGGTACCTGGTGTTTTCCAAAGACTACCTTACGTATAAACTATAAAGGTTCCCTCGACCATGGGGGTGTATCGAATGTCCTCCCATGCGGTCTCGTCTATGCTGTCCAGCAACCCCTCGCTTGTTTCACGGTTAATTAAGCTGCTGACAATCTGACCACGAGACGGTTAGCGGCCAGGGGCCCGCGATCTTCAAGAACTCGTAAACAGAAGGAATCTCTTCGAGCATGAATGAAGACACCGGAGGAACTTCGCTCAGCCTACTCGAATCTCTTCCTCGAAAGAGAAGATAATGGAGCTATATGTGAGAAACTGAGACAGAATGACATTATAAAGTATAGATCATGAGTTATCACTCTCTACAATCTTTTACAAGATTTTAAGGCAAATAGACGGGAAAAGTGATTACAATCTTTAAAATAATCAACATTGATCAGGACTAAAAACCTGCACTAATAATTTAATAGTTTAGACGCTGACAACACTTCTGTTTGCAATAATATGTAACCGCAATTTGACTTTTGATTCTTGTGCAGAATGATCTGCTGATAACGAAAATTTGGGTTATCCCCCCACCCCTGAATTGTGATCAAGTTTCGAGTTATTAACAATTGCTTATATTTTATAAATTATCGATTAGCTCCGTCATTTATTGAATTTATTGTACTCACGTGTATCTGTAGGAAAGCGAATTTGCTCAGTAATGTTCTCGACTTCTTTAATACCTCTACGTGTCGCTTCAGAACCTTGTTGCTTAAACTTATTTAATTTTAATATATCGCTTTGTAGTCTGCATCTAGAACTTAAGATTTCTATATGCCAATTTATTTTTATTTTCGATCTATGTCTACTATTTTACTATTTTACTATTATCGTAATTTTTAAGAATCGTGCGTACTAGAGTACTGCCCGTTCACTGTTATAATAAATAAATAAATAAATTTTCTCATCTGTTCTTCCGAAATCTGATAATCTGATATTATTATCCGATTTATCCGAAATCTGATAAAGAACTGAAAAGGAAGGAAAACTGTTCCGACACTTTTGTTGTCAAATTAATATTTCATTGAAAAATTTAAACAGAAAAAAAGCTCAAAATGAGTTGTTACTCATACCTCGAAAAATATTGCAATTATTTGGATCGATTAAAATAGACTGGAAAGTGACTGTCAACAACCAAACTTTTCATGTCTACATCTATTTCGGTAACTGTAACCGTTTTTTAATAAGCAGGGAATCTGTTGAGAGCTGGTTTCATTCTGTAAGGAATGAAAATAAGCAGAGTCGATTTTCTTAAAAACTAATAGATTTATGAAAAAGTATGGTATAGAAAATAAGAGTATAGATAGGAATAGCTGTCATCGTGCCAAAATATTTCAGTCATTTATTTAAATTATGTGTTTCAGCAAAATCTAAAAACCCTTATTTTGAAATAGGATATTTGCATGAAAAAAGGAGCAAGAACTCCAGAAAAAATCTCACTAATACTGCATGAATAACGGTATACCTAATGCAAATGAGTAACATAATAATTGTTCCTTCTATTAACATAGTAAAATGTCACAACTAATGTGACAAAAACAATGTCACAACTAACTTTGCTCCTAATTGTTGAAGGCAGTCGCAATAAAGTCTAAAAATCTTAAAACACCAACTAGACTCCAAATATGTAGTCCAATCGAATGTAGTGGTTTTCAATTTCGCGATACAAATGTCGGCGTCTGGACTATTTTTTTGGGCGTTCTATTATGATCTCTGATCAACTTCAGGTTGAAAGATGATACCAGAAAGAAAATGCAAATCAAATCAGGTTTTCGATTATGTTTTCATCCACAAATCCATGAAGGAGAGATATCTAATGTATTACTTGTAATGATCACATTTTCCTGGAAAAGTCCCTATAACAAAAATCAACTATTGACAGCAATGCCAAATTGTCAACTATAGAAGAAAAAGTGTAAAATTGTTAAATGGATCGTCATGGGCAAAGAGTTCAACGGAGAAAGTTCTCCGGGCAACATTCTCGAGAACGAGAATATTCTCGAGAACATTCTCTCATTTTTCGTTCTCGAGAATTTTAGAACTCTAGTCATGGGCTGTAATGATTCAACATCATCAGCAATTAACAATCGCTGATATTCTTAATTTCTGTTGATAACTTTTCCGGAAAAATACAGTCAAAACAATTGAACATTTCTGTAGGAAATACATCTCCTTATCATGCACAAATCGTTTCTATTTTTATCCACAAATCGTACTTCTTTTATTCAGGATTCGCGGACGAAACTGAATTGCGTTGATTTTGTTGTATGGACTGAATTTAGTTTTGAAAGGATTTCCAGATTTTACTGTGGATCGAATTTAGTTCTAAAAGGATTTCCAGATTTTACTGTTCTCATGCTTGCTTTGTAATTTCCTTCGCAATGGAACTGAGTTGAGTCATCCTTGAGTTGTTTGAATTTCCTTTTTTAGAGTATAAGATTACACAATTGATCCGATCAGTGGACCAGTTTTGTTCTTCTCTATGATATAGTTAATCTCCAGCAGAAGTAGATCAACACTTTAGGGTCGCACATTATAAGTAGATCCTCTTCTGACGAAGGAAGAAATCTTCCTGAAATGTATTGAAGCGAATCAAAGTAGGAAAACGATGGATGAAGATAGTGTGCAGGTATCAAAAGAGTATCTTCTCTCTCTTTCTCTTTCTCTGGCGACTGGTCGGCAGATAGTTACACCAGAACGTGCTGGCTGGTACCAGTAACAAACGATCCGAGAGTGATTTAGCACATACTCCGGGCGTCCCAGCTCAGCTCGTACGCGTCGATAGCCTTTTACTTATCCCGGCGCGCGTGATTGTTTTATAATTAAGCCGTTACTGGACAAGGGACCGCTGTGATTAATTGTTTTCAAATTGAAAACCTATCGCGAGACCGTCTTAATTTCATGTGAGTCTTTCGCCTAGACTAAGACGTCAAGGAGACCATGAAGCAAGTGGTAACGATCCTTCCATCGATTTCATTTCAATGGAGCAGGATATATTTGCTTCCTAAAAATAAAACGGTCCCTCCTTCGTCATTTGTCAATGAATTCGTCATTAAGAATTGATTCTCGTATTATAAAGAAGCTGCTACAAAAAGGATCTCTCTGATTTTAAAAACAACCTACTTCAAATATACGTCCAAATAATGGAATCACCAGTTTATACTGTTATTACATTCATAATGTTGTTTTCTTCATTACGTGGGCTCTTATACTGTCATGCAGTTTGACATTCTACTTTTTTTTTTTTTTTGAGTGGTGCCACGTTTAACGGAGCAAATAGACGTCCCGCACAGCAAAAGGGTGCCGACTGAAAGGCAAACAGTTTAGCTGGAAACAATTGACTGCAGATTGGAGAGGGTCGAAGAGAGGAGACATCTGACAATCGATGCACGCGTCGCTGCTATGAACGCAAAGTTACATCTGTCGGACGATGAAAATAGATTTCGAGAGCAGCCTGGAGCGAGTGTATGCCCTGCAGGAGACAGAGAGAGATAGAGGGCGGATGAGGAAGGAGACTTGGAAGGAGTCGTTAACTGTTATAGTGTGTTTGAAAAACAGTTTAAACCGATTTCACACTATCCACGGAAAATTAGGGGAAATCGGACTCCTATTGAATAGGGCTCCTCGGCTATGATCTTTTGTCAATAACTAGAGCATTTTTATGTTACAACTGTCAGTATGAAGTTAATAGCTTATGTATAGTCACATAAGTCTTACTGTAAACGGAGTCTTACTGTAAAGCTTAATTACTTATGCAATTGAGCAACATTAAAAGCATTAAAAGCAACATTAATCCTGACGACTGTAGAAGAAAAATAGTTCAATATTTCGACAAGTCTCCCAAATAAAATATCTTACTTGAAACAAAAATATTGTATCGATTCGACCCCTCGCTACCCAGACCCGTCCGACAATATTCCTTTTACCTCAGGGAACTTGGTGCCGAAGACAAATGACACTCGATTCGACAGTAGCACTCGAATATGTTTTGTATTCTTTCCTTTTATCTTTTGGCATCTTCCTTCCATTCTCTTTTGCACCTCTCGAATACAAAAGACAGGAATCACGAAGGAACTGGCCAAACGAAAACACAACCTGTAGTGACGACTCCACACTTCAGCACTCGAAATATAAGGTTTTTCATTCACGCTCTGTAAGAAGCAGAAGAAACTTAAAACTTGTGAATTAAGGGATGATGCGTTTGTTTATTATTGAGGCCGTTCATAAACTACGTCAGACTGTTAAGGGAGGGGTGGATTCACAGATTCTGTGGTGATTTGTGACTTTGGAGGGGGGTCGTTTAAAGAAAAATGTGACATCACAGATTAAGAATGCAAATATCAGAATAATTTTCTCAAATAAGAGAATTGTACCTTCAAATTTTCAGAATTTGTTTGCCTATTTGATAGTAATTTACCCGCAAGTTTGTAGACTTCTGTTGCCATTCCTTTCTTTACTACAGGGGGTGAAATTTTCAACTCTAACGCCCGAATCGGTATTTTCAAAACATCATAACTTCCTCTCAATAAATGCGAATTGAATTTTTATTAATTATTTCAAAAGGGTTTTTCAAGCTCTTTCATCCTATGGAAATGGTTTTAGAAAGTGTTTGAACTTTTATAAACATTGTGAAATGTGAATTGTTTACTAATATAACTTTTTTAAATGAAAAATTTCCACTTTTTTGGAAAAGTGGCTAAAGAAATCTATGAGGGCTTTCAATAACACAACACCACAAAAAAAAGTATCGTGAGCTAGAGATTAGACCATACCTATTCTATGGTTTTCGACTCATTGATTACGAATTTGAAAGCCGTTTCATCAAATTGGCTCTAGTTTTCACAGAACCTCAAAATTTTGGAATTTCGAGAAAAGTTCTGTTTTTTTTTAAATGACATCATTTTTTAAATTGAAATTAGGCGAAAAGCACAATTAAACACATTTTTGTGATATGAATTCTGATATAACTATCATTTAAAATCAACTGCCGCAAAAATAACACTAAAAATCGCGATACATATTATTTTTTGAACTTCAACCTCACGGTTATCACGTTGAATTATCCGACAGAAATGAAACGTTTATAACTTCATTCAGTAGTGTAATGATTAAAATAGTAATAGGTAATAACAATAGCATAACCTCTAAAGTGGATCGATTTCACCACATAGCCTTTTTTGATCCAAATCGTTGTGGAAGACGTTCCATTCGACACTCCCCGAAGACGGTTCAGGTACGTCTCGAAGAAGGTCCAACTTTTTTTCTGTGGCGTTGTGGTATTAACCCTTTAACGGCCAAGCCTGAAACCCACTGACTAAAAATTCAGGATTAATGTATAGTCATTACGTACAATAAAAAACTTTGACAAAAATGACAAATTTCTACTTTCTGGAAAAAGTGACCAAAGATTCTAGAGGAATATGTCCGCTAGTTTTTAGACGAATGGGCTTACAAAATAATTCGCATTCTTAAATGATATGTAAGAAAAAAATTTCAATCTGTAAGGGGGAGAAGGAAAATTCAGAAGTGACTCTAGAGGGGATCAAGCGTTGTGTGGCGATCTGTAATTTAGGAAGGAAGGTGTGAAAAAAGTGTTCAAAATAGCGTGACTTTCACAATGACTAATTCACCATTGACTAATCACAATAAGATTCAAGTCATCACCAATTTCCAGTCGATTGACCCTAAATAGAATATCAATATACACTAGCATTAATCTCTTCACTACAAAACAATTCAATTTATAAAAAGTGGCATGAGAAACAATTGAGGATATCTTTTTGTATTGGAACGGTACTTTTTAGAATAGTTTTTGCCTTTTCATTCGAAAATCAAACAGCGGCGTTCTTTGACGGACCACACAATTATAAGTTTTTCTCTAGATTCTTATAACGCGTCGCACCGAATACATTACAAAATATAATGCGACTCGGCGTTTCTAGATTAACGCGCTGTACAACGCGATACCTTGGGTCTCGCGTGTCAATTAGCCACGGTATATGAGGTTACAAAGTATGCCGGGTCTTTGCACCATAGTACGCGTGATTCGTTCGACCAACCGTAAGTAAAACGGGCGATAGTTGACGATCGTTAAGTCAACTATATGAAGTAATCCTGCTGCTTTAGAAATTTCTTCTTCCTCTATAAGAGAGCAAGAATCTTCCCTTAAGTGCCAGTAAGTCTCTACTCTCACCTTGTTTGACTGCTGTGTTCAATTCATATAAATAATAATTACACGATGCATAAATTATTTGACAGCGCGTCGTTCGCAATCCACAACCACGACTTTCTGCAATTAATTTCTGTCGCTTATTCCAGAAAGGTGAATGTATTGAGGTGATGTTATCATGGGTATATCTGGTCAAGTACTGAAGACCATTTTCGTTCAATTTATACTATGTAACATCGGTGCTGTATATCGGTTTCCGAAAGGGCAAGCAAGACTTTTGATTAATGCGTTATGCGATTAAGCGACTATTGCTTTCTTCATTCATACCAAGGTATCTAATCACTGATTAGAAACTGCTTCTTTGTATTAGTGGTTGGCGCGTGTTTGAAAGCTTGGCCTCCTTTCACCCCGACAGCGCTCTTAAAGGGCGGTAAATCATTGCCGCTTTGTTTTCCTTTTTATCGGCCACTGAGACCGCGTTCCACTAATTGTGCCATACATAAAATTACGATAAATTCTGTAGGTTTCTCGTACTGTCATATCCTCCGGCAGTCAATTGTTTCACGATGCTAATGATTCCCGTGGCGTCTTGGTGGGTGGCGCCACTGATAGTCAGTGGAAATAGAATTGCATCTATGAAATTGCATTACCAACTTGGATGTCAGGTCTGTTATTACTATCAGGTCTTGTTTTACTATAATTCTTTTACTATAATACTATAATTCTTCGTCAACTACTGTGGTCCCGTCTAGAAAGTACAACGTCTAGCTAATGATAAAAGATGTATCTGGTGGATTATCTAACAATGGTTGAAATAATTCACCAGACAGAGTGAAGGAAAAATAAATAGTCTCTCTTGAAGAGAATGCGGATCAGTATTTCATTAAACTAATCTTATTCCCAGGAACAAAACTTATTTCCACCAATCGTTCGTGAAATTCTGGCGAAAGCAATCAACTGGAACAAACGAATACGCAAGATTCTTAGGCTAAGCGGTCGAGAGGAGGGAGAAAGGCAAAAGGTATCTTTATCGGCGACAAGGGCGGCGCGAAAGATGAACGTCGTTAGCGCGCTACAATGCTGTTTTGACGGTGTAACAAAAGACAGACCGACGGGCCCAGACAAATGATCGTGGATCCTAGAACAAATGACAGTGGCTGTCCAACACGCTGCGGTCCTTTTGTGAACACACCTCATTACTGGACGTACGAATTTTTCACATCCACGTGTCCAGATGTTGTGGAGAGTTCAACAGAAAATTGATTGTATCTCCTGTATTGGTCATTTAATTCCCGTCACATGGAAGGAATGAGATTCTGTCCCGTACTAGAACAGACTACCGCAAATCTATCGAGTAACATGAAATATCATTTGGAACTTATGAAAGTTAGGGAATTGATTGGAATCAATTTCATAACTTCCGGTGACCAATGATCTTGTTTGGCAGCATTCATTACATTCATTACTTGTTACTTTCGGATGATGTGAAGAAATATTATTTTATCGAATATAATTTGATTTGTACGTCAGCTTCTGACAGTTGTTGATAGAAGAAGGAATTTTCCAACTCGCTTCAACGAAAGAAACGATGTGCGACGAAATGAAGAACATGCGAGCCACGCGAACGCGTGTTTGCACTTGTCGACGGGGTGCAAATAAGAGTCAAATGAAGCGCGCTTAAAGATCAAACGAGTAAGCAAACAAGAAACAAGTGACGGGCGCGTTACCATTCCCGCTGTAAAAACAGCGTAGTTACTAAAATGTAACGCTTTGCCTACGGGATTACTGTTCGGTTAATCTCCTCGTGTTCAGGGGTGCGCCTAAAGGAATACAAACATAACCTAAAATCTATCTACGCGTATGTGACGAGGGCGTAAGAGGATAGCTTTAAAGGCATTAAGTACCAATGGGGGTTGTGACACATGTAAGAGAATCGCGAACTCCCTAAAAAAATACCAATGTAACACGACTTATTGTTAAAAGCTTTTTGACTCCTCTCGCACTGTTGAATCAACTGAATCCGCTTTTTATTTTGATGTGTCGATGTAAAAGCTATCTGATTTTACAAATGGAACTGACTTACTTTTTTCAGCTTTAAGCATTTCCAAAATTTGAAAATATAATAAAATCCATAGATTTTTTGTTTTGAATAAAAATTAAGAAGGGAGAAGAAATTGGAGCGACAGCAGACAGGAATGTATTGCTGACGTCATAATCATCATCGAGTCTACAACTTTACATGATCATGGTGCTAACGTTGTTTCTCCATTCAGCAAGTCATCAAACAAACATGGCCGTTACCACAGCAGCATTAATACATTTCTATATAGCAAAGAGGTTGAATGTGTGCCGCTTCGTCGCATTTACATAAATATGTGCAATTTTTGAAGATTCATCTACCTCGAAGATGCTTCGACTTAACCCCGGGAGATAATCTGAAGACGTGATTAACTTGTCAGAAATATCGGAGTCATGTTTCGAGCAATTTATTAACCGAATAATTATTAGACGAATACGTTTCCACTTTCATATTCGAGATATCATAACATAACTTTTCAACTGTAATATAATTCGATTATTCTAAAATATAAAAACTTTTGTAGAAAAATTAATTTTGACTTAACTTTTAGAAATTGATACAATACATATGTCATAAAAACAAAAAGCACCACAAAGCAGTATAAGAAGACTTACCTACTCGTGAAATTTTCGTTTGGAATGATCGGAGTTTTCCGGAAAAGATTTGTAGCAAAAAGTCAACCAGTATTCGCAGCGCCAACTGTTGGATTAAAGTGAATACATTATAACTCGTGAAAATTAATACCCCTTTTATCCAATAGTCATTCAAAATACAGTACATATGTCTCCTTATACTTCATGTATCACACAAATCCCCCAGAACGATTTCAGTTACATAAAAATAATATTACAAAAAATAAAACGAATTTTATTAATCAAACTACCGCATATGAGAGAAGAATATTCCATGATACTTTAGTTTCAGAACAAAAACTGCTAAAAACAGTTTGTATTTTTGAGAGTATAGAATTTAGCATTAAGGTTACTGAATTAGGAATTTGAGTTTTCCTGGAGTCTCTAAACAATAAATTAAAATAATAACTACCACTAACTACCACTACCATTTTTGCTACGCGTATTGCCGAAAGTATAATCTTGATGTTACATCAAGAAATGGAATGAAATAATTGTTTTTTCATTTAAAATTTTATAGTTATCACACTACATCCTATGTCCCGTATCACATTATTCCCGATCGCCTCTATTAAGGCAAATAGCCATACCCTCTGTATTCTATTTTATTAAAAACAAAAAAGGCTCCCAAAGAGGTCTTGATTCAAATTTTTAAAGACATTAAGTTGTTAGCTCCATGTTCCATGAAATTTTAATCTTTCACAATAAACTTATTTTTGTATGAAGGCATAATTTGTGTTTATCGCCATAGATGTAGTTTTTGGGGGTTGGGGACTATTCTAAAGATGGTTGACTTACTCTTAGGAACTTTTTGAACAATTTTAAAATTCATTTAAGTACCTCAAAAAATCTTGGGATGTATGTTACTCGCACAAGTGATATAAGGTGCGATTATCGTTAAAGGGGATTGAAACCCTTTGTAAGGATGGTTTTCACGAAAAAACATGAATATTTCGGTTGCTTCAAATGAAGAAAAAGGTTGGAACTTTAATTCGTATTTTTAATTTTCAAAAATAGCTAAAAATACAATCACAGTAAAATCTAGAAAAGAGTGGTGTCCAGACGTCCGATAGAATTTTCAATGCAAATTGGCCACGCTTATAACATTGCATTTTTCGAAATTGATTTTAATTCAAGAAGAAATTTAAGCTTCTAAGTTATCTTCAAATATAGGATTTCTCAAAACCACCTGAATGATTTCGGTTTCGAGAAATCCTATGTACGAAGTTGCTTAGATTTTTTTGTTAAATTAAACTCAGTTTCGAAAAATTCAATGTTCTAAGCGTGGCCAGAAAGGTAGCAATTTGCATTGTAAATTCAACAGGACGACTGCACACCTCTACTAGAAATCCTTATGGATCTAACTCGGTATTAAAACAGTTCACACGACAAAACCATCCCGCTTCAGTTTTGTGATTTACATTTTGTTTCTGTTATCATCTTTCAACCTAAAGTTGACCAGAGATTATATTAGATTATTAGAACGCCCAAACAAGGATCCCGGATTGAAAGGAATGACTATAGTTTTTATGCTGTGATTTTTAGGTTTCAATGTTGCTTTCCTGATGCTTTAGTAAAGGAAGCCCCTTTCTTAAAACATACTTTTTCGAGTAGAACAGTGCAATAAAACGGACAATGAAATAAAATCACTTTGGAATTGCACTCTCAGTCATAGCGCGTCCTCATTGTGTTAAATTGTACAAGAAAGGTTGCACACCTGGATAGCCGTAGGACCAGAGAAAAACATTTGGAACTCGCCATCCCAGACACATGACAAACGAGACATTAGAAAAGAGAATAAGATAAGAAAAGGTAAAAGAGAGAGTAGGTACTGAAAATAAGGATTAAAGTGGGAGGAACGTTCTCATCTCCAGTTCGTTCTTCGTTCCTGCATCCCTCCGACGATAGGCAATAAGCCCGCCGGTGCACAACTCCGGAATGATAATTTAAACGATGACTCTCGGCTTCTTCGCATTCAATTACTAAATAATTGACGGAGGGGGTGGAACGGTGGCTCATCGTTACTCGAAAGGGAAGAACGCACAAGACATTAGGTACTTCATGCACATACGCACCTATGCGCGAGACCGTTAGCAATCTCTCGTTCGTCATTTCGCACTCGAGATGACGAGCGTGACTTATCTATAGTGAATTATAATCCAATTTGCGATTATCGTCGAGTGTGCGTCATATAACGTCCCTCGCACCGCCATCGGAGGACCCTCTAGGACCAGATGCGGGACTCACCTCTGACTGGTTAGTAAAGCCGTATAATTAACGGCATGGTCGATGTTCAACCCACGTGCACTTATCCGCTGCCATTGCTCGCCAACGTAAATTTGTGTTCACGGGTATGCATATGCATTCAGGAAGAATTGCTCCATGTGGGGTATTCTCTCAAGGGGCTGATCGGTAATCTATATATCACGTGTAATTCATCGATCTGTCGAAACGATTTCCGCACACATTCAGGAATAAGATGTTTATGTCTGTGGCTATTCTTCTTTAAACACATTTATCCTTGTTGCTATTATACAATTGCTGATTACTCATTCACATGTACTTTATACTTATATCTCTATTCAACTATTATATACTTGTATTTCAATTGAAAATGGCCAATTTATCCAAATGGTACACGGAGAAAAAAGGTCTAGCTAGAGTTACTACGCTCGGGCTAGTTGCGATCTAATAGTATGTCGAACTAAGAATTCAGTACGGGAAACCAATATACAGTGTGAGAAACTAAGTGGAGTAGTGCGAGACGCTAAGCTAGGTAGTTATGTGAAGCTGGTAAGTTTTACTTCGCTGAGTAGTGTCCCAGGGCAAAGCTAGTAAAAGTAACTACGCTGATAGTCATATTTAGTATGCTACTGTTTATCGACATTAACACTAGAGCGCTGCAGTCATATCTCTCCCCCCTTACTTCTACGTCAGAATCATGCTAATGAGTTTCTGTTAGTAGCGTCGGTGGAGAGGTTTGTTTAGGGAAGAGCTTGTGTGGATCTCACAAAAGTGAAAACATTTCTGTTATCACATATGAATGTCCCGACAATGCTTTGGTCGTGGAATCTTGACGACTATGCGCAAACATTCATAGGTAAGTCTAAAGTATGAATGAACATTTTAAATGTTCTCTCGGGGACCTGTGCTAACGCTAACTCTTATTAACTCTTATTATCACTTATTATTAAACTATATTTTCCATATTTCAGTAACCTCAAACTTCAATTACAGTACACTTTTGTTAAATGTGCAAATACAATACAACGAAAAATAGGCTGTGACGTCAACACGGAGCCGTAAACGGTTCCCTGTCTCGCTCTCAGAACAATTGAACGAGAAACGAGAGAGACAGAACACTTTTATTATAGTTCTGTCATCATTATGTACGCTATTTGTTTATCTTATTATTATTATACTTTTCATTATAATTCTACTATCACTGCATTAATAATTGCTGAAGATAAAATTCTTATTTATTTATTTATAATATGTATTATTGTATGATTATGACAACAACCACTCAACTCAGTAAATTATACGACATGGCGTAGTAAATGATAGAAGGGAGCGTAGTAAATCGAACTTATCCACTTATTTTAAGAGTCGACTACGCGAAGTAAGCCCTAATAGGTAGTGTAGTAAACCCTACTAGATAGCGTAGTAAAAATGTCAGAGTGGTGTGGTAAGGTTTACAGGTCAGCTTAGTAACTTTTACTCTGGTCTTACTAGTCGGCTTGGTATTTCTAACTAGACAGTTAGTTTGACCATATTTTCCTTCGCCAAATAGTTACATTAACTGGATTTTTAGTAGCTTTAACTAGATTTTTTCTCCGTGTAAAAAGGTTATTCGTAACCTGAATAACCAAAAAGGTGTTTTCCTTCTGAAAAGGTATTGTCGTTGCCATATGAAACAAGCTAATCGCAATTTTTACTTACAGTTGTTGTGACATTTGGCCTCCATTCGACATCAAACCAATCTTCCGATTGTTGAAAAACCACAATCTGTATATCAAAACGTATAAAATTCTTCTTCACTTACATTAGAGGAAAGTCAGAATCGCAATAAGAAATTCTTTCAGTTCCACTTGTCGAAATGGGATGAAGTAATTTTCGTACGAGCAGATATGCTGACGGGAGGAATTTCACGGTAACATTCCGTACAACTGAACAACATACGTCGAGGTACAATTTCAAACTTTTTGTAGTTTTCAAATCTGCAAGGATTGAAAGAACGACAGCGCACGAAATCAGGAATTTCACGCGTCGTCAAACTATAAAGTAATGTGGTAATGAGCTAAGTGTCAAACAGTTTCCTCTTTTTGGAGCTGCTCCCCAAGATTTTTGTTAAAAAGAACTAGCATTGCTACTTTAGTGAAATACTTTGAAATAACATAAATGTTTTTTTAAAAATTCTTTTTCTCATCAAGAAATTTTGCACTTGGTTACATGAAAAATTTGACATTTACATGTAAACATTCTGATTGAATTTTAAATTGAAAAATTGTTATTAGCTCTGTAAAGAATGAATAATTGAAACCAAAGTCATGTTAATCAAATGTCAAATTGATACCCGATTTTTTCTGCCTTTAAAAATTATAAAATTTCCCGATTCTCATTTTATACAATACTGACCCCCGTTGTGTTGATAACGTATGTTGTGACACTTGTCATATTTCCATTTCCGCAGCAATTTGTATCAGTTCTATTTGCGATTTCTCCCATTATCATTAGCGTGACACGTACATAGTGCATTACATATGTCTGAAAATTTTATACTGACACTAACATTTACATGGTATAAAATTGCAGTTTACATAATCTCATAATACAGGAACTCATTTCACTCAAGAATAAGGAGCATAGTAGATAGTACATATTCAGATAGTGAATATTATTTACAGATATTTCTGCATAATTACACTGATGAGCTAGTCATAATGCTAGCTAGTTTTACGTAACGTTAAATAACATGGTTGCATACATTCATACGTAAACGTCACACTTTCGTAAATAGAGGGAGAAACATAAAAAGCAGGATGCGAATCTTCCTTTAAGTGACACGTGAGAAGGAGGAGCGTGTATACATATAATGTGTATGCACACGCACGTATCATATCAATCTTACCACGATATAGAAAATATAAGTTGTGTTAGTATAACTGCATACACATGTCCTCAAATGTAAACCACTTTGTCTTATCGAGTTCTTCAATCTTCTCCAGGCCAAAAACCTTACTTTTTCCCACAAATTAGAGACTCGCGACCATTTGATGTGCTGTTACAACCCTCCGAAGCCAGCCCTTTTTGTTGATTCACATATTTCACATTTGCTTCATCCATTTTCAAATAAATCAAATGATAGATTTTTAAAAGAAAAGACTAATAATAGAATTTTAAAACAAAAGGAATATTATTATTCTTTCACAATGTATCGATCATCATATGTGATCTTTGAAGAGTGAATGAGTGAACTTGATATGTCAGTGTCTTTGCAGGTGATGGCAATGCTTCAAATAAAGTTCTTTGACGCTTACACTAATCCTCTTTGACTGAAAGTCCGAAGGATATTGTTACAATCTCTTGCAGCATACATAGGAATTTCTTGCATAATCCGTTCAGCAGTATCGATTATATTATTGATCGCACAATATCTGACAATAAGCGAATTTTCTTTTTTTACAATTCATCTATTAAAATACATCGCCATCGTCTTCTGGAATTCAATGTGTGAATTTGATTCCTTTAATATTTTATAATTTTAAAAAATGACAGATCACATTAACCGTATCATATTTCCGTCAATTGACCCTAATTAATAATAGCACGTAAAACATCGATCTTCATTTACCATTGTCGGGCGAATGTCGACCTTCATTATTGGAACTTTCATTCAATTCCGTCACAAGCATCCACATGAAAATGATGAATACATTAGTGTTCACTCTTCATGTGTGATTGTGCATGCATGTGAACATGAGACACAAGGAGCTTCCTCGATTTTGTTTTTATTGCTTTTCGCATAAATGCAGTAAGATAGTATCAGAAACTAGAAAATGTCGCATCAACAGTCTGCATGAAATTTAAATATTATTAATAATACGAAAGCTATCAAAATTCTGCGTAAAATAAGCCCAAGGCGAAGTGATTTTGTTCATTCGGTAAGAAACTAATGCAAAAATAGTGCATTTTTCGACTTTTACGAAAACTTACAATAACTTATGAAATAATTAACATTTTTTAATGTCCTTAAGCTCATTTTAAAGATAAATCTCCATAGAATTTCATGAATGTATGAAGAGAACTCCCTAATTTTTCTCCCGATTTTTGCCAAAGACTGATCTTGGAACAAAACAGTTGTAAAATTTCAAATAAAGCGAAAACTCTGAAAAATTAATATAAAATATAGAAATGAATTCTATGAAAATAGAATTCCTAGATATTCCTATGAGTTCTAGAAAAATGTGTTAAAATGTAATATAGACTGATTTGAAATATTTTTCTATAAATAATTATACGTTATTGAAATTTTACAATTTTTCTGTGCCAACTTCAGCCTTTGGCGAAACCAGGGAGAAAAATTGGAGAGTTCTTTTCATACATTCATGAAATTCTATGGAGACTTAACTTTGAAATGAACCTAAGCACATTAAAAAATGTTATTTATTTCCTTATTGCAATTTTTAGGACAAATCGAAAAATGCACTATTTTTGCAATAGTTTCTTACAGAATGAACAAAATCATTTCATCTCGGGCTTACTTTACGCAGAATTTTGATAGCTTTCGTATTATTTTGTGGAAAAATTTTATCTCGTAGATTATAAAAATTATGAGAACTTATGCATCTCACAAAAAACAGGTGTCCTCAAATTCCTGGCCGGCACTGTATAATATTTTCTGTTCATTCAGTTGGATATTAAATTTGCACGAACTTCTAGTTCGTCTTGTTCGTTAAAGATATGGTATAGTCAACTACATAGGGAAAAGTTGCCTAAGACGGCCTCCTTCCATATTTTCCGAAAATTTTCGATTTTAAGTAACTTCAGAAGCAAAAGCGATTACTGACATCATAGTTTCATGTTTGCTTTACAAAGTTCATACGCTTAAAAGTTCAAAAAATGTTTAAAAGGCAATAAATTTTGATGTTGAAAAAAATATATTTATGACATACTATTCATCCAAAATTCATTATAAGACGTAAAATAAACATTAAATAAGGTCTAACAGAAAATAAGTATTTATAAAGATTACGAACTTAATATTTATAAAAAGTTTAAAAGTCACTTTAAAAAAGTATTACAAAAAGACAAATATTATTCATCGTAGATCAATAATTTACTAATATAAAGTGAATAAACAATATATTTTGAAAAATTTCTTGTTCATGACCAAAAAGCAATAAAGAGGTTAGGAAAGGTACTAATTATGGCGGAAAATTTAAATATCTGACGTATTTTCGGTGTACCGTCGGTAATTCATAGATAAAGCAGATTATGCTTTTATCAGTAGTTTTCTAGCCTAACCGGGTCCCAACGTTGGAATTTCGTATGTTCACAATTTTTAAAATATTTTTATTAAACAACATAACAATTAATAAAACGTAAGTAACAATTGCAAAGTTTACAAAATTATCTATAAAAAAAAATAGCCTACTCCTTCAAATCATTAGAAGTTGTTAAATCACAACTTCTAAAACGGGTAAAAGTTCGTTCTCTACTGTAAAAAAAATTTTTCCTTTCTGCTTTTGTTAATTTACTTTCAATGCAAAAAAAAACCATTTTCAAAATAACTAGAATTCTGCTGAGCATGTATATTCATACATAAGTGATGAAAATAATGTTTTCATACAAAAATATTAAAGGTGGCCCGACTTAGGAGGTAATCCGTCTTAGGGAACTTTCCCCTACTTGAAAACAAATGCAATTATTAAAAAAGTAGTGATTTGAAACAGATACAAATTTATTTAATAAAATAGCATCTATGCTACTATGTGCATTCATTTAAAAACGATATTTTTTCAATAACTGCCTTTTTTAAAACAAAATAAGTTTGCTGTCGTGGCCTCAGCTGCCTTGATATATTCTACAAAACAATCTATTAGCTTCCATCAAATACAATTCTTTTGTATTGGTTAAAAAAATGAAAACAATGATTGCGAAGTTAGCCTCTTAAAATAGAGAATAATCTTGATAATCGCCTCGGCTTTCTGGATTCAACAAATGACTAACGAATTTCCAAGGTAGGGAAAGTGTTGAAGAGAACGTTAACAAGAACAGGGTCATTACGTGAGGTAATTAGTTTGCTGGTGCTAGTGTTATGTTATCCTGAAAGGCAATATCACGAGAGCTTCTTGTCTCCTCATTTTCCTCCTCTCGAACACCTTTCCTCCTCCTTTCTCACCCTTTCCCCGAGGGTCACCTGTAGAGAGAATCGATAGGTGTCGAGTTGGTGTATATATCTATATATTATGTACAGAGGCGCTTGTTACCAACGACCATAATTTCGCACCATGTTATACCATGCGCGGGATATCCGGACTACAGAAGAGACAATTTCTTACCAGGGCCTTTTGCTTCGTGTCAAAGTAAACTATATTGCTAACCTATCAGCAATCTATGCTTCCCTGGCTATAAAGTTTCCCTAGAAATGCAAAGGTGAATCAGTTCATGTTTCTTGATATTTGATGATTGTTATGATCGTCAAAGGGGTAAACACCAGAAGTTTGAGAACAATCAACACCTCTGACAAGAAATTAAACTTTAAATTGGTCTCTAAAATTACTCTCTAAATCTGAAATTGTCAATTTCGACTAACAAAACAGTGTCGATTTGTTCACCAAATGATTTAGTAACCATTTTTACTCATTTCTGGTCAATAATGATTAATTCCCAGTTAGATCACCAATTCAATTTGTAGAAAAATTCACTACTGGAGTCAGATTCCGTACTTGAGTACTGTGACTAAAGTGAATTAGTAATTATTTCACTGTCAATTAGTCATTGATTAAAAGTTAGTAAAAATAGTTACTAAATTATTTAGTGAATGAATTGGCACTGTTTCATTAGTCAAAACAGACTATTTCAGATTAAGAGAGTACATATTTAGCTGGTCAATTTATATAGTGAAATTCCAAAATAGGCTGAAAAAAGTTTGTCAATAACACACTAAATCCAGAAGTATCATTTTTGATCCGAAATTGGATCAAAACGTTACAAACAATTGAAAACTATATTACTACTAAATAAACATATCTACGTAGTGGTTATATAGTTGTCAATTGTTTGTAACGTTTTGATCCAACTTCGGATCAAAAATGATACTTCTGGATTCAGTGTGAAAGTAACCAAGTGTAACCGCAGAACAAAATCTGTAAAATTAACAGAATCATCTGTTAAAATAGGGACAGCAAATTTATTTTGTTATATTCACAGAAATTTTTGTTGAACTTACAGATGGTCAGTTTTAATGGATATTTCTGTAGAATTAAATTTCTGTTAGGTTAATATTTAAAAAAAAAATTATAATTCCATTAACCTAACAGACATTTCCGTTAATTTTACAGAAATATCTATGTTAAATTTACTGATGATCTGTAAGTTTAGCAGAAATTTCTGTGAATATAACAGAAAAAATCTACCGCCCTTATTTTAACAGATGATTCTGTTAAGGAAGTTCTCCTCGTACAGTTAGACTTAAAATTAATCAATCTTTATCTTGAATTATAAAATCAACAAAAAACAGCTTTTTGTTAATGCCGAAAATTTTTAGACGAAAAACTGAGGCGTTTTACATAAAAAATAATTTATTTTAAAATAGTTATTTGAATATTTGTGTTTTTTCTTTCGTCTTAGACAAAATTCGTAATTTTCATTCAATTTCAATTCTCAACGGCTTATTTTGTTCCTTAAAAGATCCTTTACAATTATATTTGGTATGTTTTTATTGAAATTTGTAATTTGACATATTGTTTAAGTTGCAAGATTATTAACTGCATAATTTCTTTAAAAAGTAATTTTAATAAAAACGTACCAAATACAACTGTTAAGGACCTTTTAAGGAACAAAATGAAATGTTGAGAATCGAAATTGAATGAAAATTACGACTTCTATCGAAGACGAAGGAAAGAACACACATATCTAAATATCTATTTTTAAGTACACAATTACGACTCAAACTATTTTTTTCTAAAGTACCCTTATAGGTTTCTTTTTCAAAATTCGTTAAAAATAGTTTTTTTTATTTACCTTGATTTTATAAATCAATATAAAGGTTTTATTAATTTTGAAGTATGAGGAGTACAACTTTAATTTTACAGATTTTCTTTCCATGTGCTTGAAAATCTATTTCTGCAAACGGCAGACAAATTGCCAGCAAATGAGTAAATGGCATTTTCATAAAGCCTCAAGCACTCAATGAGAAAAAAATAATAGACTAATTTCTGTAACAATTCAATCACATTTTGGATTGTATCAAATAAGCCGAATTGCAAAAATAAAAACTTCTAGATAACTTTTCATTTTTTTGCCTAGTTCTTATGTATATAGAGGACTTGCCACAAAAGGACAATGTAACTTTATCAAATTTGACACTTCAAGAACTCGGAACATTGAAAAGGGACCGGTAATATCAACTCGCAGTTCCCTTCAGCCAACGATGCTTCTCAACCCCTCAGTCAGGGATCTCGGGAGCCTCGGGGGACCAGGGATTCGCTAATTTCACTCCAGACACACGGATGCGCGCTCCGCGAAAATGCTTTGCGATAAAATTGTCCAAAAGGAATTCCCATGAGAGTGTAGAAACTTGAATGGCGTAAACGTAAACCAATGTCTTTGACTTATTTTATTTCCTATTGCTTCTTCTGTTTTGAAAATCTAATCAAAAACTTCCCTTTTTCTCAACCCCTTCATCAGACTGAATGTTCGCTTTTTATTAGAACGTTTTATTAGAATAAGTGATAAAGATGAATTAAAATTTCATATATTACTAGGAAAAACGGGGTACTTTTATCAAAAATTGATATAGTGCTCTTTAACCGGCAAAGTTGATATTTTCATTTGAATAAATGGAAAAGATGTTGCACTAGCGACTAACTGAAAGAATTTTTTTCGAATTGCCATAGAAAGAATCCCAGTTGGAATAATTCTATAGAATTTAAGCAGAATCAAATCTATGTAATCCTGTCATGAATTCTAATCTGAATTCTATATAATCCTGACTTGAATTCTAGTCCAAATTCTATACAATCCTGACATGAATTCTAGTCCTAATTCTATAGTCCAAATTAAAGTAAAGGCTGGACATAGAGAGTTAAAAATTCTCATCAGAATTCTATAGAATTTGGACTAGAATTCATGTCAAGATGGCGTAGAATCCACTCTACTTTTTTCCACCTGGGTTATCAGAATCTGAAAACCACTATATAAAAAATGACTCTCCACTAAAAAGATTTGAAATTCAAAAGTGAGGAAAAAATATTCTTGTCAGAATGTTTAAATTAAAGCTTAAGCGTTACAATATTCCAATTAATATGACACTTTGAATACAGTAAAGAAATTAAATACAAGACGCGAACATTTCTTCAGTAACTCTAATCGCTATTGCAATCTCAGTAAGTGGATTGGACAAGTAGACATCCATACTGTGGTGAAAATCGGTTTCCTTGGACAACGACATCTGACCCAATCTAATTTCCTTTGACGCTTCTAAAGTTGTCGTATGAAAAAAATAAGAGAGGGGTCGATTCGAATAAGGCATCGTTGGTCAGGACTTTCAAGGACTATTTTCAAGACCAGTTAAAATTGGAAAGGTCCTCGGGAGGTCAATTCATTGTTGAAGAGGCTATTCTTGACGCGAAATTGCCTGAAATTGGTTTACACGGGTTGCGGCACGTCAGAGATTGATTCGCTCCTTCCTTG
Source organism: Euceroptres primus (assembly GCA_037177015.1). NCBI lineage: Eukaryota > Metazoa > Arthropoda > Insecta > Hymenoptera > Figitidae > Euceroptres > Euceroptres primus. Next base: position 420,769 of record JBAGKK010000232.1, read on the forward strand.
GGGAAAACGAATCGTTTAATTTTTCTACCGATCGGACTCAAACATTCAAGTAGACCGGTGAATTCACTCTTAGGCTCGGGGAATGAAAATTGTGAAGCATTTTTTCAAACTGATTTTTAAAATTTTGAAAAATTTGGTGTTTACACTCTACAAATATTCCCCACTTGGTAATGGGTGCAATTACCCTAAGTGGGGAATATTTATAGAATGTAAGCAATGGATTTCTTTTAACCTAAAACGTTAATATGTTTTTTGTTAATAAATGTCATTAACCAAATCTAAATCGACAGAAAGTTCCACCTCGACAATTGGTGCATTTATCCTAGTCGCTGCAAATTGTTTCTTTATTAAAAAGAATTTTTTGATCTTTTAGAAAAATAATTTCACTCGTTTCGTTAAATTACTAATTTCGTAATTCAGAAAAATAATATCTTGTAAAAGTTAGGTTTTTTTTGCCTGCACTCAAAATGAGAAAAAGAAATTATTCGCACGGAACAATTCCGGGAGTATCTTCGTAATTTCTACAGTCTATCAGAGAAAAGACTTGCCGTTTGTCTCCAGATGGAATTATAAAGGGGAATGAGAAAAATTAATAAAATGAATCAACAGTCAGCCGAGGGGGTTTCGACGGACATGAATTAAGCTAAACGAATTTTTCTCCCAAACCCTTGTGCCACCTGATTTCCGACGTTGAGAGAATTCTCCCGTGCTATGGCGCAAAATTCCATTAACAATTGTGATCTCATAATCATGAAGACTGCCTTTGAGAAAGTATCATTTTTCTTTAAAAGCGGTAATTAGAATCATGTTACTTTTAAGGAAATCTTTAAGCATTTATTAATTCATGATCAATGATTAATCTTTAAAATGTTTTCTTCCCAAATTGTTCCATGTTAGGAAAAAAACATAGATTAGACTGATTAGCTCGAGGATAAAGTCAAGTTTTGCATATTCAAGTATTCCAAGTCAACGATCCAGAGTAATTCATTCGTCGATTAAATACATTTTTCCATCTTTGTTGTTGTATCACCTCAAGTACATAATAGTAAACTGTGAATAAATAACTGTAATAAAAACCAGGAGCCGGAAATTCTTGGGCATATACATACATATTCGTGTGGCTATATACCGCATTATTAGCTTCGGTAATTAGCGTTCCTCCTCACGGCGCAATCTTTAGACTAACAACCTGGAATTTCGGTTGCCAAGGAGTGGTATATAGCGACAATTAACAGGGCGCACCGTGACGAGGTTTCTGACATAATATTCTTCTCGTGTCCGACAACCGAAGGAGGCGTCAGATTGAAAGAGAGAGAGACAGCAACAATCAAACGAGAGACGAGATAGAAAAGGAAGGGATCGCACAGAAGGAAGAGGCACGAGTAGATGAGCGAGAGAGTGAAAAAGATGCAAGACTATATTGAACCTGATGGTCGAGTGTATAACGAGGAACTGAGCGGCTTCTGGACCTCAGCAAAAACACCGCAAAGCCCTCAGCGTGGCTTAATTGCTTAATCAGACGTAGTAAATCTTGCGACACAGGCATTTACGCGCGATATGCGCATGCTGCCCTAAGGATGATATTAAATTATTTTGTTTCTAATTGTTATGATTTCATTTCACTATAGAAATTTCGCTAAATCACCAAATTCCAAGGTGTGAACATTTCTCCGGACCACGAATGGGCCGACCTTCCAAGATTTTTCCAGCGTTATGAATTAATATGAGTCAACATTTTTTCCGACAGTCGCTTTGTTGTGTCTAAAATTATTAAAGATGATGGTCTCTTGGCACACTCTTGGTATACCATGTTGGGCCGATAGAAATTGGCAAAAGGTTTGGCCCGTATGATCAATTCGTTAGTCGAGATGAGTTCTTTCAAAAAGATTAACTCAGGCCCTCGTCGACTTAAGTTTAATTTGCACATGAGTTTTTCGTCAAATGCTTGTATGCTTATAATTTATCGAGTGTCGGAATGTCCAAAAGCTGATTTATGATGCCTGGAACCTAGCTACTGACCATAATCATTGATCCAGTGCATGATCCTGACTTTCCAATCATCACAACTGAAGAAATCAACATAGATTTCGTTATCTCTCTATGAGCACCTCATGATTGATTGCCTCTAGGTTTACGTTGATTGGAAAGTCCGTATCTTCTATGCCACTTACTATTATAATGAGCCCAATTAAGTTGCATTTTATCAAACAACTGTGCCAATCACGTTTATCAGTCACGTTGTCTTCATAGAGATTTTGCTCCGTAAAGATTTATTTACAAACAGTGATTTAAGACTTTTCTTGCTCCTAGAGTAGTTACATATTTCAATTACAAATATATGAGCACATCTTGACCCAAAAGTGGCATTTCTCGAAATAATAGTTATATTTTGCTTTCAATTACTGGAATTCTGTACTATTATGTATTCCAGAATATAAGAAATAAGAAATAAGCACAATTTCTAGAGAAAGTAAAAAAGTATTCGTTTCCTGAGAAAAAAGAAACAGTTTTTATAGAAGGAAATAAAATAACTCGTTACAAGAATCAGGTCCGGACTATGTAACATGAGTGTCGTTTGTGGTCTCATTAAGGGGACACCCGGTATATTAAGGGATAAACGTAGCCAGTGGTGTAATGCAACACTGTTCAGTCCTGATCCTGATCCTCGAACGAGATGGTATCTCGGTGATCCTACACGCTATGCGTACCTATACTTGTGGCGAACATCAAGCACTTATAATGAATGACCCAGACATACTTATATCCTATTATGCATTACACTGTTTCAAAAGATCTTGATTAAATAAAAACGCGAAATGTTGCTGAAATTAAATACAGATTAGTGAAGAGGAAGTTTCAACTGAGTCTTGAAACGTATTCTATTCGGGAATTAATACAACATTCGGACGCGGTGGCCGCAAGATTCAATTTTTCAATTTCCCTGACTTTTAGACAAATCTCCTTGTCAGAACAGTATTAAAAAGTGAATAAGGTTTCAATAATAATAATAATAATAATAATAAATCAAAAAGTGAAACAAGCCATGAAACTGTAATGTATTTGTATTGATATTAGGAAGTGCTTTCAAAATATTAACATACATCAATTTCTATTCACCCTGACAGCTACACGCATTTCTCTGATATTTTCCTGACAAATTTTTTTCCCCGAAATTTCCCTGACTTCCCTGACAAGTGGCCGCCCTATAAAACGAGATTGCTCAATATAGATTATACATTGAGAAAAAAATACTTTTGAATCTATAGCATATGCTATTAGTATCTGCCAAAAGCAGATGGTAATATTTCAAGTAAGATTTCAAGTAATATGCTCTGGAAATTATAGCATCGCTGTTGAATCAAAATCTACTATTTTTGAATCAAAGTTTACCAATTTGAATCAACAGTGATACTGAAAATTCTATAGTATATTATTATAAATCAATAGCATCTGCTTTCGGTAGATCGCAATAGCATATGCGATTCAAAAGTATTTTTTTCTCAGTGTATTTCAGTGTCGGAGCTTGGATTGATCCTCTGATATTAAATAGTGGAGAATTTTTATTTTAGCATTGGGTCAATCAAGGTTCTCAAGCAGAAAAATTCTATAGAATTTAAGTAGAATGGATTCTATATAATCCTGACATGAATTCTAGTCCTAATTCTATAGAATCCTGATGAGGATTCTAGTCCAAATTGAACTAAAGGCCGGGCGTAGAAAGTCCCAAATTCTCATTAGATTTTTATAGAATTTGGACTAGAATTTTCATCAGGATTCTATAGACTGAGGACTTGAATTCATGTCACGATTATGCAAAATCAATTCTACTTAAAAAGAATGAAAGTAAAGTCAAACTTAAGTAGAATATCACTAGAATGAATTCTATATAATCCTAACATAATTTCTAGCCTGAATTCTATAAAATCCTGACATGAATTATTCTAGTCAATATTCTATACAATCCTAATATGAATTCTAGTCCTAATTCTATATAGAATCCTGATGAGGATTCTAGTTCAAATTAAAGTAAAGGCGAGACATACAGAGTTCAGAATTCTCATTAGAATTTTATAGAATTTGGACTAGAATCTTCGTCAGCATTCTATAGAATTAGGACTAGAATTCATTTCAGGATTGTGCAGAATTTGGTCTACACTGTTAGAAAAATCTGTAGTAGATTTAAGATACACTGTAAGAAATTTTCGGGAATTTTCCCGAAAATGTTCGAGAAGCTAATAACCCTAACATTTCGGGAATTTTTCCTAACATTTCGTAGGGAAAATTCCCGAAACTTCCGAAATTTTC
>JBAGKK010000232.1:436174-454995 GCA_037177015.1 Euceroptres primus
AATATTCCCCAAAATTTGTGGAAATTAGCGTCAACACAATTTTGGGGAAAATTCCCCAAGAAAATTTTTACAGTGTAAATCCGTCAATTCTTCAAGACTCCGAGGGTTACTAGGCGTATTTTTCAATCTTTAACGAGTTATTGATTTTTTTATATTTTGTCGATCTGGAAGTTCAGCTGAAACGCCTACAAAAATTATTTAAAAAATTAAAAAGCTGAGAAAAATTTGTCACATGGGATATGGACATAACTAAATTTTTATTTCTTTCACCAGAAGGAACTGCTACCAGCTACCCTCTTTATTCAAATTTTCTTTTCGTGAGGGAATAAGTTCTACTCCCATTTTTGTAAAACTCTATATATACTAAAATTTAACTTCATTACAGATTTTTTAATTAATTTTTTAAATACAAGGAATTTGACATTCTATAAAACAATTTTGTTGATTCATGAAGTTTGTTACATACTTTCTCGATACTCGCGCAATATTTTTTCGAAATGACGTTTTATTCGAAAAGCACTTTTGGAAATCATTATTTACTGGAAAAGAAAGTTTTGGAAATCACTTTTTATTGGTAAAATATTTTTTCGGAAATCACTTTTCGTTGATGAAAAAATCTTTGGAAATAAAAGTTTTGAAAAACTTATTTTGGAAAAACTGTACCCCAATCGCTGGAACTAATAAGTATTTAAAAGGATGCGACCGACTGTTGCCAAAGCTGTTACCAAAGATTAGGATAATTTATTCTATCAGAAAAACATTAAGTTTATAAAATCAACTGCACAAAATTCTTTCCTGACGTTTGTATCATGTTGTTAAGTATAAAATCTTCATATTGAAGTATATAAGTCCACAAATCACGCAAAATTTTCGAGTATTTGTGACTTTGACGTTTTATCCGACCCACTGTCGCCTAGTCTCCCCTATTCAATATGCACCACAGATGTACATCTTCCTGTACAGATTGTACATCTTCCTCATTTTTCTGTAAATACTAACGAGACATCGTCTAAAATTTCAGATTACCCGATACTCTTGGTTTGCCTCCACCAAGAATGCATCCTCACGATACTTTGCTTCACCATCCGCACCATCAACTGCCGGAAAGTATTTCGAGGTTATCTGAAACTTCGCGCTTATCCGATGGTGGAATATCGCGGCTGTCGGATAGTTTGTCGGAAGCACATAGTCCTCCTCTAGTAGCAACGAATCTATCGGTGACGGGACCGCTGAGAGTTGCAGTTCCGAGTCCGCACACGCCGTCCTCTCGTGGTAGTCCACCTTCCAATCAGCACACACCTAAGGGCCAAGGACTGATAAGGGTCGCGACTCCGCCGATCAATCCAAAGCCACCACAAATCCACAGGCCTTTTTCGCCAGCGTGATACGAAAGATCAAACGAGGTCGCTGATGCGAGAGATGAGATTGGTTCTTCGAACTCAGACAAGGAGGAGAGAATCGATTTCAAGAAATGCTTCGAAGTGCTGTGAACTCGCAATATTGGGGACTGCGACTGTACATAAAAGAATACCTAAACGCACCTCCCAAGATAGCATAATATTTCGGCGACGTTTTCTGCCTTGTTATCGAGGTTTTACTGCCAGGTTGACTGAAAAGTCAACACATAACTCTGGCACCAAAAAGCGTCGCTACATGTACATACAATCTTAGTCTTAGAGAGGATGTAAATCGTCTAGCAACCCTGTTGATATTGACATGATGAAGAGAATCTCTGATTTAGAAGGTAATGTTATGAAATTTTCGTGAGATTGTATTGTGACAAACGTAATATTAAAACGTGAACAGGAAATATGACTGTTCCTGTTCATTGGTTTAATCTGTACCGTGTAAATTTTGCGGTTTTTGCAGAAATTGATGTGGAGACTATTGCAGATAAAACAATTTGAAGACGTCTCCTGGCATCTGTTATTCTTAATTGATTCCAAGTGATTTCTCCAAATAAACTGTAGGTGTTTTGCACAGTCGGATTTAAGTGTCAAGGATTTAGCTTTAACATAAAGGCCGCATTATAAGGTATTTCCTATTTGTTTCTCCAGGTAATGTTAAGTGGTAAAATTTGAATTACAGTATTGTCCTCGACATTTCCCAGCAATGTCTGTTCGAAATTATTAGTACCAGATTATTCGAAAACCCATTTATGATTTCTTAAAACCAAAATAATATGATGAATTTTCAACTAAAAGTAAATGAATTTTTAACCACAGGAAATGAAAAGGGGTTGAAATTTTAAGAATTTTCTAACAGTGTAGTACAATATTAAATATGTGTTTTACCAATTACATTACATAGAGAAATATTTTCCTAGTATAGTGGGATACGATAATGCTTTTACCAACTTTCATTTAGGCGGAGGTGTTGATTTATTGCTGTAATAAAAAATTAAGGAAATCATTATGAGAAACTCCTATATAATACTATATCCAGGCGATAAGTAAAGTGTGAAGATATTCAGAAATGTCTTGCACTATTGACAATGAACTGAATAGTAAAGTTATTGTTTTTGTTTTTGTTAAGTATATTGTAGAATGGGGCAAATCGATGCCATTATTGATGATTTTTCGCATTCTACGGTACTTAAAGAATATGGATCTGAATATTTTCAAAAATCGAGTCATGCGCAAAACTGAAACGCACACACACAGCTTAACGGGGTTAAGTAAGAATTATATGGAGAGATTAGAAGAAGTTGGAAAATGGTTTTACACTTCATACTGCAAAAATTGTGTCGGCGACACTACAGTACTGCGTCATACGCATAAATTAAATTAATTACACCCCTCTTAGGTTAATTAGACTTAACACTTCGCCTAATTCGACTTCTCTCGCAAAAGTTTTGAAAACTTTACCTAATACTCTGTGAGTAATGCGAGATATCATTCGGTATATATATGCATCAAAACTGCAATAGTTAAACCTAACTTGAAGAAATATAAGCTGAAAACGATTTGCGTCATCCTCTTCAATTGTAGATAGACACCTAGCGAAATTCTTGTATAATCAATTCTATAAATATGAACATATATAAATATTATACATAGATATCTATGCAAATTTGACTAAGAGAAATTATACATATATAAATATATGAAAAAAGGAAGCATTATTATTATTATATTAATATTATAATTATTATTTGCGCCTGTACATACATTCACGCGAAAATATATAAACAGATTATTATAACATAATGAGTTTCTTGCACTTTATTTAATAACACACATTAACCTTACATACATGTCCTTAATATGTGCGCGCCCATATGAAAACGTCCCACATTTTTTGATAATTAAAATTTGTTCAATCAACAAAATATTTTATAAAATTGACAAAACGAATCAAATCAGAAACTTTGCTTGATGGAAGCAAACACTGGAAAAAAATGGGTTGTTGGGCCAACTACTTTAGTATTTACAAACTTTTACTAGTTGATGTAATTATTAAAATTGCTATTGCAACAAACTGAATAGTTACGCCTACTAGTAAAGTAGTTATCCCACTAATAAAGTAGTAGAGGCATATATTGCAAACAATAGTAGTTGGCCCAACTAACCATTTTTTTGAATGAACGATTGAGTTTAGTTTATTGAACAAACATTTTGTTGATTTATAATCAAACTTGTTTTCCAATTCAATCAAATGATTTTGCTCAGTGAATAAATTTATTTGTTGAGAGTAAAAAGATTTCGGTTCGACAGAATCAATATAATAACAAACTGCATCGATATTTTTCATATAGAGCCCGTTTGTTAATGTAAGGAGGTAGGAGACGTAAGGAAGTACCGAAATAACCGGTAAGTTACCATATATTATATAATATATATATATATATATATATAATAATAATATATAATATATATAATATATATTATATGGTATATGATATAAGTTACCATATATATAATATGCTAACTTACCGGTCATTTCTGGTAAAATTCTGTAACTTTCTTACGCCTCCTTACATTAAGTACGCTCACCCCGCTTACTTAAATAAGTAACTGAACAGGCTCATAGTATAATATACTTATTAAATTAAAATCAATTTATAAAAGTAGGCACGTGATGTTTTAACTCTCCATGACTCAATTCAAATTGAAAACATGAGAATGACAACTCGTTGAAAACCATTTAAAGTTGGCCCCCGATGTAATAGTTAAAATTACCTAATTTAGAGGCCAACTTCAAATGGTCTTTACCGAGTTGTCATTCTCATGTCTTCAATTTGATGTATAAAATAAAATTCTGTGGAAGGTTTTGAAAAGTTAAATTTTTACCCCTTTAAGGCCTACACCCGGAATCCGTTAACTAAAAATTCTTAAAAAATTGAAGAATAATATAGACGCCTCTACTTCAAAGGGCTCCAAGTTCTTTTCGCTCCGTATACAGCTCCAACGCCAATGCTTATACACAAGACTTGGCGCAGTATACGGAGCGAAAAGAACTTAGAGCCCTCTGCAGTGGAGGCGTTGATATACGGTCATTTTTTGAGCTATTTTTGTAATAAAACTAAAAAAAAACTTTTTTAGTTTTCTCGGCTTCAATTAAGTTTATCACATCAAAATTCTAGAAAATCAAAAAAGTAAATGTGCCATATATGGCACCATGGGCACTAAAGGGTTAAAACAGAAAGTGTTCGTTGAAAGTCCATTCGTTGAAGATGGTACAAACAGAATCACTCTCTTATAACAAGAAACGTAGTAGGCGTCTTACGAAAGTCGGAAGTCACATACTTTACAGCGAGGTCCACAGAATAAAAAAGAGGGGTTAAACGTGGGAGTAAGCGAGAGGAGAAGGAGAGGTCGCCTTAACTCGTTGCACGATAACGTTGCGTGGGCGGGTGTCGCTAACAAAATCCACCAACCAGCTGCTTGCTCTGGCTGTAACTGATCTCATAGGTTTATCCAGGAGCCATACCATCCAAAGCACCTTGAAAGCATAAACTCACAGCGCACGCTTAAGCTCCACGTCTGCTTGTGTCATTCCAAAAGTTGTTAATCGAATTTATTTTCTTCAGTAACTCAAATTTTAAACTAGCTTAAGAATTCAGTTACTGAAAAAATCTGTAACAGAACCAGTTACAATTTGAGTACCTGGACCAGAAACTAACAACATACGTAAATTAGGGATGTGTAATACCCAAAATAGCACAAATTTATACCTGTGATAGGTATTTAATCTCTATCGCAGATATAAAATTTTGCTATTTTAGGTATTACACATCCCTCATTTAGGCATGTTGTTGTTTATGTGGTCTAGGTACTGAATTTTTACCTAGTTCTGTTACTGATTATGTCCTTGTGAAGTACAAGGAACAATCTTTCATTTCAAAATTCAAGGTGGCCACAAGATTAAATTTTTCAATTTCCTTGACATTTCTCTGACCTGTAGACAAATTTCCTTGACAGAAAAGTATTATAAAAGCGAATAAGGTTTCAATAATGTACCAAAATGAGAAGTGAAACAAGCCAAGAAAATTTAATGCAAAAAAAGTTGAAGTATTTATTGTAATTGTTAAAAAAAATTGTTAAAAAAAATAATATTTTGATAGCACTTCCTAACACCAATACAAATGTATTGGTGTTAGGAAGTGCTATCAAAATATTATTAACGTACATCAATTTCTAATTTCCCTAACAGCTATTCGTATTTCCCTGTCTTCCCTGGCAAATTTTTTCCATGATATTTCCCTGACATGCTAATACCCTACAAAATTATGGGACTATCTGTCTATTTTATTATTCTTTTTGGAAAATATTTGCCTCCATATACTTGTATTGTCAATCCTGTACTGGATCCCAAAACCAAGATTTTTCATTGGGAGTGCTTTGCTTGAACTATATGTACTTAAATGTGAAATTGCACAAAAACTTCGAAAACTGTTTGGAATTAAAAAACCAATTGGTGAAAGTTAAAATTAAATATTCGAAAAAGTAGAAATTCGTTTACTTAATAATTAGTTCAAATATTGGTTGAAATCAAAAAGATTGGTTGAATCATCTGAAAAGTTTGTTTGAGCATGTAAAAACCATTGGTTGTATAATGAAAATTTTCAGCATTCAATACTTTTCCATAACTTAATAATTATTTTTCATCCCACCTCTATAAAGTATATAAAGAACATAACATAATATTTTGATAGCACTTCCTAACACCAATACATAACATAACATAATTATTTTTCATCCCACCTCTATAAAGTACATATAGATTATAGAAAATGTATCTTTTATTAAGAAAGCTTTCAACATAATCTGATGAAGCAAAAGTTGAACATTGAAAACTTGACTTTGAAACCTAATACACATTTTCCAGTGTCATAATATTAAGTACTTTTTTCAACACCTTTGCTGACGTATTTTTTATAAAAGATAACGATCTGTAACAGAGAAGAGGGAGAAAGCCGTTACAGAAGGCACGTCTATACGAAATGGTCATGCCCACATGTATAATATACCGGCAAGGATATTCCATTCCTAGGGATGAAAGGATGGGTATCGCGATTATCGATAAACATCACTGCTGTACCATTCTTGGTATATCCAATATGGCGTGAAAAGGACCGTGGTATCTCTCTTTATCTTGCTCTATTCTTCTTGTCCGACGTCAACCTCTTCGTCCAGCTCGACTGTGTTTTGACAGTTGCTGCTCTGACACCTCTGGCACATTCATTAAATAGTGATTCTCAACCCAAACATCTTGTTTTTTTTCTCAAAAGGCTATTGCAAATATGAAACCTTTTTTTTCTTTTCAGTGCACTGAGAAAAATGTTTGATATACGATACGGTCAAGCAAAGATTTTGGTTGATTCAAACAAACATTTCTTTCATTTAAACAAAATTTGTTTGATTCAATGATCAATTTGCTCAAATTAAACAAATTTTAATTGAATTAAATAAATATTGTTTGATATGTATTTTAGTTTACAATTATCTTTTCATTCTTTTCAATATTAAAAAAAATATATTACAGACGAAAAAAATTATTTTTACAAAGACAACAAGAAATTATTATCTTACAACAAGAAATTAACATCTTACAAACCAAATTGTAAGTATAATGAAATAAAATATTACATAAAAAGGAAAACCCAAAATGGGAATTTCCTAAAATCCATATTTTCGGTTCCTTAGAGACAGATATACACTGGGAAAAATGTTTGTTTATTATAAGATCAAACAAAGATTTTGGTTGATTCAAACAAACATTTCTTTTATTTAAACAAAATTTGTTTGATTTAAACAAAATTTGTTTGATTCAATGATCAATTTTCTCAAATTAAACAAATTTTAATTGAATTTTATAAATATTGTTTGATATGTATTGTAGTTTAAAATTTTCTTTTCATTCTTTTCAATATTAAAAAGAAATATTACAAACGAAAAAAATTATTTTTACAAAGACGACAAGAAATTACACTTCTTACAAGCCAAATTGTAAGTATAATGAAATAAAACATTACATAAAAAGGTCCGCCCAAAATGTAAATTTCCTAAAATCCATATTTTCGGTACCTTAGAGACAGATATACACTGGGGAAAAAGTTTGTTTAATATAGAATCAAACAAAGATTTTGATTGATTCAAACAAACATTTGTTTAATTTAAACAAAATTTGTTTGATTCAGTGATTAATTTTCTCAAATCAAACAAATTTTATTTGAATCGGTCAAAATTGTATGATTCAATGATCAATTTTCTCGGAGCAAAAAAATTTTATTTGAATCAAACAAATGTTTGAAAATTTACGATGGAACAAATTTTTGTTTGTTTCCAACACATATTTTTCTCAGTCTATATGACCAAGAAAAAAGAGGGTCAGATTTTTAATCCTAATGGTTCCAATAAGTTTATTCAATTTTTCAATTTATTCAAAATTTTGAGTGAAGATTATATAAACGTTGATTCCATTCTCAAATTATAAGTGAACATAAATAATTAACAGGTCTTGAAAGCACCTCAATATTTAATATATTTTACGTGCAAAAATATAAAATTAAAATATGAACAAGTTAAAAAATAATTAAAAGCATATTTATAACTTATTGCTGGACGTTAGAAGAATAGAAATGGAAGTATATAATCAGTAACTCATTTTTCATGAGGGGCACGAGAGTCGAGGGACTCTGGAATTGAGAACCGTTCGTGGATACTCCAGCTGTTCGGATTTAGATGTTTAGGATAATGCGGTGTGGCCGGGGCCTTACAACAAAATAATGTAGTCCACTTTGAATGGCAGAGACCTGGAATGAGAGCTGATAGGGAAAGAGACACAAAAAGAGAGAGACTTAGAGGGGAGAAGTAAAAGGAAAAGGAGTTCAGAGGGTGATATTCAAAGCTCAAGAAACAGAATGACTACAAAATAAGGTACATTAAACCTATAAACTGATCAGCCTATCACCTAATGAAGTGATTCAGTTTATAAATCCTCGAAATCGAAAATCAAATTAGTATTTGAGTATTTATAAAATAAAGCACTAACGTAACAATTAGCCGAAAAGAAAAACTGTACCGTTGTCCCTTAAAAATTGCACCACTCAAAAAGGATGAACATCTGACGTAACACACGTGGGCCATAGAGGTGTGACAGAGGGTCCTCAAACTGGGAGAAGTAAAAGCAAAGTTGCAAAGCGAGTATAGCGCAAGAGTAACCATTTCTCTAGTGGTTATTTGTAGACGGATTCGACACCCTGACAATGCCGCAAAATCATAATGGGTCTACAGCAGGACCCCACTGTGGCACGCCTTAGTAAGATTATGGTGGCCACAGGTATTTGTTGTAGATCTCAGGTCGTCAGTGGGGAGCAATGGAGAGGTGTGAAACTGATGGCAAATCTCCCAAGGATCTTTTTCAAATCGGTTCACGCCATTGTTGCGGTAAGAAGTTTTGTATTTTTAGGCTTTTTTTTCTTCACCTCTGTCCTCTTCCCCGACGCCTTTCTACCTCGTGGCTCACCTTCGCCTTCTTCCGGTGTAGTGGTATATCGGATCATGGTCTCTTAGGTGCTTAAGGGTGCGAGGCGAATTTAAGCAAGAGCCGTGAATGGTGCCTTCGACGAAACAGATATATTAGTGGAGTAGATGGAAAATAGACGGGGGAAAACATGTCAGGCTGTTGAAAACATTTTACGATCCCAAGGCAAACAACAAGAAGGGACAACATTTTATGGCGTTGTTATCGTTGCCTTTGTATGTAAAGTAATTAGAAAGTAATCTTCGATATTTCAATTACAAATATCAGTTTAGTCTTTAGACTCTAGAGAGTGACCCAAAAAAACACATCGATTTTTCGAGTTTGCAAAACACATAATGATTGTTCTTTCAAAGAGTCGTTGACCGTACTTTTCGAAGATCTGTTTCAATGTTTAAAACTATATTTAGTATTTTAAAATTTAGGCAGCGTCTTCATCGAAAGCCGGAAGTCCATACAGTGGACCTTTACAGAGCTTTGAATTCATTGGAATTTAATTTTATGAATTATTTGGGTTTCTTCGAAATTCATCTTGAATTCTTTGAAATTCTTTGGAATTCATCATGAATTAATTAGAAATTAATTACGAATTTTTCGGGATTCACCATGAATTCGTTGAAATTCTTTGGAACTCATCAAGGATTCTTTGGAATTCACAATGAACTCTTCTTTGGAATTTACCATGAATTTACTGGCATTATTTGGAATTAACTTGAGTTCTTTGGGATTCACAATGAACTCTTCTTCGGAATTTATAATGAACTCTTCTTCGGAATTCACAATGAACTCTTTTTAGGAATTTACCAATTACGTTCTTTGGAATTCACTTGAGTTCTTTGAAATTCTTCGGAATTCGCTATAAATTCCAATGAATTTGGAAGAAATCCAAAGAATTCAAGGTGAATTCTTAAGGCTCCCAAAGAATTCAAGGTGAATTCTTAAAGCTTCCAAAGAATTCAAGGTGAATTCTTAAAGCTTCCAAAGAATTCAAGGTGAATTCTTAAGGCTTCCAAAGAATTCAAAGTGAATTCTGAAGGATTTCAAAGAATTCAAGGTGAATTCTGAAGGATTTCAAAGAATTCAAGGTGAATTCTGAAGGATTTCAAAGAACTCAAGGTGAATTCTGAAGAATTTCGAAGAATTCAAGGTAAATTCTGAAGGATTCAAAGGAATTCCTGGTGAATTCCTAAGTATTCTATAGAATTGAATTGTGACATGTTGGAAGAAATGTCGTATTTTTCATTGACCCTCTGTGTGAAATCGTTGATAATATTTTATTGGCTATGAGGTCTATTTCTTAAGATCTACTTAGTTGTAAAATAAACTAAGTAGATCTTAAGAAATAGACCCCATAGCCAATGAAATATTATCAACGATTCCAAAGAATCCCTGGTGAATTTCGAAGAATTCCAATGAATACATTATGAATTCCGAAGAACTCTGAATTCAAAAGAATTCATGATGAATTTCAAAGAATTTGAAAGAATTCAAGATGAATTTCGAAGAATGCTAAAGTATCTTCACGACACAAAGTTTTTTAATGAAAATATTATTTTTTTTAAAAAGTTTAAACGACATTTTATGAAAGAGTGATGAGAAAATTTTTATTTTGTCCAAAATCGAATAATAACTTAGTTATATACACTAGAATCCCGGTTTAAGATATTCCGGCTTAAGATATTTCTAGAATTTCCTTCGGTGGCATTCAGTATATGCACGGGTCCGAGGGTAGAGAGGAAGGCACGGTCGTCGAGTAGAGCGAGCAGTATCAATTCGTCTTTTGCATTTATTTTTAAAAACAAGTTGAAAATTGTTTTTTCATTAATTTTTCATCGTCATTTAAGAATTTTCATCCCTTATGATAAAAAATTTACATGCTTACTTAATTCAGTTACTTAATTCATATTATTCCTACATAATTCATATTATTCCGAGTGAAAGTGGTTTGTACGGTCCTGACTGTTTGTGTTCAGAAACGCTCAAGGACTATCCCAGTTTAAGATAGTGAATGCTCAAAACCCATCTTAAACCAGGATTCGAGTGCATTTTACATCTTGAAAAATTGAGCACAGTGAATTCAAGTGCCAGTTGTTATTTTCTACAAATTCATAAGTGAGTTTGTTTTTTTACACAAATACGAAAATTAATTTTTTTGAATAGTTATTTTTTGCAATTTTAATGATACTTTGATTTTGAAGGTTTTGGAGGTCGCTGAGATACTTCAGAATTGAAAATTTTATATTAACTTCGATAGACATAAAAGAAATCAATTTGCATGAAAATGGATCTCTTATTTAATCTTGTTTTGCATAATATAATATAATAGACATGATATAATTTTAAATGCAATTTACAATTACACAACATAAGAGACCAATTTTATTTTCATGCAAATTGAACTCTTTTATGTCCTTGGAAGTGAATATAAAATTTTGAATTTTGAAGTGTCTCAGCGACCTTTAAAACCTTAAAAATCGAAATTTCATTAAAATTGTAAAAGATAGCTACAATATTTTCATAGAAAGCTTTGTATCACAATGATACTGACCTAAATTTTTTTGAATCAAAGTATCTAAATAAATTTTGATGCCTTTGTGTCAGCAACTTCAATTACAAAAAGTAGCAGCCTAGCAGCTATACATTGTGATCAAAACGTGTTTCGCAACTCGACTCTTTAACCTATAATAAACTCTATATGTATAATTTCGAATTTAGAAATCAGGGTCTCTCGTCTTTCAGAGGGGCCATGCTGACGTTCACACGGGTTTAATGAGAGGTTAGATATAACATGGCATTCGGTACCATAATGTGACAACGGCGTCCATTTAATTTAAGTGTATCCCGAGCATGGATAGTGAATGGGGGTGTGGTCCTGCACCCCGGGTCATGTACGCATTGGGGTAACTCACTCATGGGAAAACAAAATGTTTTACTAACTGCTACTGGCAATTCGACACGGTGCATTTCAGCTTGTAAACATCCCTTTTGTCCTCTACATTATGCAGAACAAGATTAAAAATCATTTTATATCAGGCTCCAAATTCTCCTCTACATACAATCAGCTTTCGACATTTCCATTAATTTGGTTGAATTATAGTCATAATACATTACTTCTGAGTCAGGGTTATTGCTTTAATTGGAAAATTTGATCCGTTTCGTTAAATCCTTCTTGTGAATTTTGTACATCCATTATAATGCTAACAAATATTTTTAAAGAAGTTAAACAAATATCTGATAATAATAATCGCCTTCATTAAAAACACAAATCAATTCAATCATCAAAAATCCTTCATGTACATTTTGTGCCTGAATTCAACTAAAATGACAGCTGGCAAAAATCAATATGAATACAAGTTAATTTATAGATAATTATAATTTTAATTATATAATTATAATTATAATTTTAAGGGTGGTGAATAAACAACTTTGAAAATGGCCGAATGGCTCCGAAATTTTTCTAACTCCAAACCCCCAATTTACCCGGCACTGAAATGCACGTATTTAATTTTGAGGCTTGCGTTTAGACAACACTTTCCAAGTCAAGGTCCCGGAGTGGGTAGAATTATGTGATATGTCCATTTTTTTACAGGACAACGATTTCGACTGGAAACAATTATAAAAGAAGTGTAGAAATTTTTCGAAATTTTTGAAAAGTCGAATATGTTATGAGAGATTTCTCAAACATTTGAATCTAATAAAACTTGGACCAGTAGTCGAAAAATTTCTACACTTCTTCTTTGTTAACTGTTACTCTGGTCGACACTTCTATATTAAGAAAACAATTATTTTCTGAAGTCCAGAACTTCATTTGAAGCAGACAAAAAAAATTGAGAGAGACAGCGATAGCTATCAAGTCTCGATAAACCACACTTTTAATTTATTTTCACGCACAACACCGACACTCTTGTAGCTTCAGAAACTTCATCTAGCATTTTTAGGACTCTGTTCTTCATTATAAGAACAATAACTATATGATTTATTTCGGCAAATGGCGTCTATTTGCGAACTCGCTAAGGAAAATCAGTGTAGGAAATTGGTAGCTGAGCATCTTGTTTCCATTCGTCACATTTGTGCCGGAGGATGTCACTAAAAATATTTTTTTTTCAACTTTTGCAATAAATTTCCATATAATTTCTTGAAATACTGATTATATTTACAACAATCATTTCAACTTTTGTTTATGGAAAAATTGGCCTATTTTCATATTTTCATTCCATTTTTTATCTTCTAAGGTTCTAAGTGAAAAACTAAAACTGAAAATAATTATCGATCGATAAAATTACCTACATTCAATAGTAAGCTTCCATTCCAACCGCCGACGCTGATTTCGCGACGGATGGAAACAAGACGCCCAAGGCCCTTATGCTTGAAACTGTGAAAACGATTCTCGCATGATATGAATAATATAATATGAATAACATTTCTCTCTCATATCTCTTTGCTACTGCGACCATTAAAAAAAGGCAGAACTATACATTCGCATACGAAAAACATCCGAATGATTTAAGCATAAGGGCCCAGCTGCCAATTTCCTGCACTGATTTTCGTCAGCGAGTTCGCAAATAAACGCCGTTTGCCGAAATAAATCATAGTTATTGTTCTTATAATGAAGAACAGAGTCCTCTAAATGCTGGATGAAGCTTCTGAAGCTTCAACAGTGTCGGTATTGTGCGTGAAAAAGAGATTACAAGTGTGGTTTATCGAGACTTGATTCGTCTGCTTCGACTGAATTTTTGGACTTCAAAAAATAATTGTTTCTGTCGAAATATTTGTCCTATAAAAAAAACTGACATTTAACATAATTCTGACGACTCCGGGACCTCGACAGACCTCATCTATTTGGTAAGTGTTGCCTAAACGCAAACCTCAAAATTAAATACGTGCATTTCAGTGCCGGATGAATTGGGGGTTTAGACTTAGAAAAATTTCGGAGCCATTCTGACGTTTTCAAAGTTGTTTGCTCATCACCCTTATTCTATAAGTGAATCCTGACACAGATGTTCATCTGAATTCAATTGTGTGGTAAACCGTGCGAAGTGAATTGAATTGGTTAGAAAAATGACTGTAATTTGTAACAAAAAATTGATTGGGATTTTCGCGGTATTGTATGCATCATGTACTATTTATACTTGTATAGAAATAACAGTCTGAACCAGAAAACTTGAAAAACTCACACCAAAACAGCGAGAAAATAGGGTTTGGCATATATACTCTATAGCAGCTAGCTGTCCTGGATATGTCAAGCGTCAGTGCCCTTGCGAGGTACTAAGCCGCTTAGCTTAGCACTATGGGGTTTATGTTGTGCCGATGGGGTATCTTCTAACTCTGGTGAACTTATATGTATACACATACAGGATCACATACCCCGCCCACTGTGCATTACATTATCCCCTCCTCACTTTTATACCAATAACACCTCCATGTTCTAATATGAAATTGATGTTGTAAGAACTTAATTAAAATTTCATGTGGATAATAACTTTTGACTATCGAAAACTGGAGTGAAAATTTCTTGCCAGTAACTCAATGTAGATTTTCCTAGAGAAGAATTTTAATAATTGTATCGTAAGGTAGATATTCCAATTCCTGATCATTTAAGGTTACGAGCCCTAGTTTTGGTGATATATAAAATTTCTCTAAAGTTTCATGACTAAAACTTTGAATCCCTCTTATAACTTGACTATTTTTCTTGAAAATGAGCGTATAAAAAAGATAAATGGTTGAAAAATGCCTTAAAAATAAGTGGTTGTATAAAAAATTCTGAATGTCCCAATTCCTGATCACCTAAATTTTAATCTAACATAACCCTTTAACTTTCGCTTTGACACAATAAAGAAAGAATTAACTGTCAAATTTATCTTTAAAAAATTAGTAGTATCGATTTTATCTAATTTTGGCCGCAATAGACTTTTCAAAATATATGTGATTAGGAATTGGGACATGATCAGGAATTGGGTCATTCACCTTACATACTAATTATTTATTGTCCCTTCAACATATTAAAATTTAATATAAAACTACTATTACAATTTCCAAGTTTAGTGCAAGAAATAATTATCATCGCACCTCCACTTTCTCTAATCGTTATGAAATATATCAAAAATTGAAAAACTTTTTCTGATACAAAAGAAAAAAAAATTTAATTTTATCTATTATTAATGTAGTTGGTCACAAAAGGTTTTAAAAAGAGGCTAATCTATTCGTCTCGTCAAAAGAAATAAATTTGGTACATACAATATTGCTATACTCCAAAAATTGAGGGCCCCCCTGTAAGATGTCGACATACAGTACCGTTCACGAGTATCAGACCGCTTCACTCGCATCTCATCGGAAAAGAATTCTTGACTTTTCATTTAATAACTCGAGAAGGAAACGCAACTGTAACTTTTGGCAAAAAGCATTGAAAAGATTAAGAAATTTCGCGTCGCAAGAGCCATATGTGAATAACTTTTGAACATTCTTAGTCAAGATAGAATTGAAGAAAACTAAAAGGAAATAGTGTGCTAGGTGAAAAATTTTCGACCCTTTTTTCAATTCCTGGAACAATGCAGAAAAAATTTAGGAGAATTTTGAAAAAATTCATAGCGTTACTTTAGAGTGTAAGCTTCAAAATGAAACCTAGAAACTTCAAATATCTTTACTAATCATCTAGTAATAAATGCAAATGTGCCATCATATTTTTTTATTTTCGCGAGACTCCATGAACATATAGTAAATGCGAGCAAAGACTTAATCGTCGCATGTTTAGAACTTGAAGAAGGACCGTCTTGTATATAAAAAAATTTTAGAAACAAGGGGAACCTTTTTTATTTTTCGATATGAATTCGAAATCTAATTAAATTACAATTAAAATAAATAATTAATTTTAATAAATAATTAATTGTAATTTAATTAGATTTTGAAGTCATAGCGAGAAATCAAAAAGGTGCCCTTTGTTCCCAAAATCTTTTTATGTCCAAGACGGGTTCCTGCTTCAAGTTCTAAACATGCGACGATCGCTCGCCTTCACTGCATATTCATGGAGTCTCGCAAAAATAAAAATATGATGCACATTTGTGTTTATTAATAAATAATTAGTAAAGATATTTGGAATTTCTAGGTCTCATTTTGAAGCTTATACTTTAAAGTACCGCTATGAATTTCTTCAAAATTCTCCTAAATTTTTTTTACATTTTTCCAGGAATTAAAAAAAGGGTCGAAAATTTGTCACCTAGCACATTATTTTTTTCTAGTTTTCTTAAATTCAATCTTGAATAAAAATATCCTAAAGTTATTCATATATGGCTCTTTCGACGCGAAATTTCTTAATCTTTTCAATGCTTTTTGCCAAAAGTTACAGTCGTGTTTCCTTCCCGAGATATTAAATGTAAAAGTCAAGAATTCTTTTTCGATGAGATGCGAGTGAAGCGGTCTGGTACTCGTGACCGGTACTGTATGTATTTTATATGATGAGCTATGTCCACATCTTGCAGGGAGGCCTTCAATTGAAAAAAGTTTTACTTATAAATGGAACAATATCAAAATTCAAAAATTTTAGACGAGGAAATTTTTTGTTTGAAGATGATTACAAACATTGTATTGATTTTTATCAACTAAATACCACCCCATATTTAAAAAAATGTTTGAGTCTTTTTTATTTTTTGAGTCTTTTACTAAAAAAAATTAACATCTTCTCAGTGATGATGATAATGTAAAAGACAGTTATAAAAATGATTGAAAATTTCGATTTTTTCAAATTTACTTTCTGTTCTATCAAGATATTTATTATTTAATCAATCAACCTCAATCTTTTTTGATAGAAAAAGGTGTATATTAGTTTGAGCTCCAAATATAGAGTAAATTTTCTTAACTATAGACTAAATTGAAAAAAAATAATTTCTAAAACGATTTTTGAGATAAATATAAAGTAAAAAAAAAATTCTTCTAATCTGATCCGGCTCAAAACTTGATAAATTTTGGAGATTATATGGGACTATAATTCCTACAAATTTCATGGCCCTGCTCAAGTCTTTCTGCGAGTTATAATTAAAAAGGCATTGTTAACATACACACACACGAAGGCGGAAATTTTTTAAAAGCCTAATTTTTTTATTTCTGGGGTTGAATTAGGTCGAGAAATGTAAAAAAATGAGATTCGAAAATTTTCATCCTTACAAAGCTTCCTTTATGAGGAAACAATAAATTGTAAAAGCTTTGAAAATTATCTTAAAATTTTATTCAGCCTTTGTAAACTTTCTCGAATTCAAAATTTACCTTAAAAAAATTGAACAGACTAGTACTTCAAAATGTAGAATCACAATTTAATTTATAAAGTTTTGCCATTTTAAATCTTGGAGTCTTTTCAATTTTTTAAAATAAACTCTATGTACGAGAAAGTTTCCAGAGGCTCAATAAAATTTTAGGATAGTTCGCAAAGCTTCTCAAATCTATTTTCGTGTTTTGAGGTTTATAAAAATGAAATTTTCTACCAGAAAAACTCAAAATAATCAAATCCACTAAGAATACTGAAAATTGGTTCTAATATGCAGATTACAAAAAAATTAATATTTACAATTTGTTAAAAATTCCAAGAATAATGATTTTTTAAAACTTATTTTATCCCCGCGGGACTCAGATCGATCTATTTCAAATTTCACACAGCTTATTAGGGACACAAAATGAAGCTTTTCAGTTCTAGGCTATTTCTGAGTTCCAAATTTTTTTTTTCGTCCCAACCTGTTAAACATTTTATATGACGCTGAATAAAGTTTGGACAAAGTCTAAGGAGAAGTTAACGCAAAATTGTATCGAGACTTTCAGTGTTTTGTTTTCATCGTTCTGTGGAGCGGTGCAGATACTTATCTAAGCACTAACGGCGGCTACAGATTAAGGGGTGAAATGTTGTTATAGCAAGGGGTACCTTTGCTCCGAGAGTACTAAGTAGCCCGGTTAAGTATGTTGTTTAAGCCAACACTGAAAGGAACCATCCCTAGAGAAATTGCCACTCGCTACCGTAAGAGTAGCATCCGCGTCCGAACTCCATATTCTCAAATATATTCTTTGACATCGCGACCATTTTTGTCGACTAGTTATTTTTTTCTGAATTCAGGATTTTGAAAATTCGTGCATATAGTAAAAAAAATATGTTTTGTGTAATATTAATTAATCTGGAGAGCTGTTTTGTACATGACAGAAACATTTCGTAACCTGTACCCAAATGATAATTCAAAACTCTTCTAAAAACCTTAGGAAATTTTTGCGATGTTCGACTTAGAAAATTTTTTAAAAATTGGAATTTATAAAATTGAGAGTATTGCCTTGTATTGAATATTATTTTCACTGACTGAATAAATTTCACCGCAAATAAAACATACTTGATACATTCCACCCAGTCCGAAAATCCGTAAGCACAACCCTGCTTGATAGTTCGATTAAAAAATTTCTGGTAATTTATGGAAACTTACCATAAATTCCCTTTAGTTTATGGAAACTTATCATAAATTCCCTGTAGTTTATGGAAACTTACCATAAATTTCAGATAATTTATGGAAACTTACCATAAATTTATGGAAACTTACAATAAATTTTGTTTATTCTAATCAAATTTCAGATATTGCTACAAAATTTCAAAATGATCATAAGGATGTTATCTTTGTCAAAGCAGATAAAGGTAATATCTTAGTGGCTGCAAATTCAGATGATTATAAATCAACTATTGAAAATATTTTACAGAATAATACTTTATATAAAAAAGTTAATACTAGTTTAGTTCCGTCCATAGAAGGAAAATGTAATGATATTATTTCTAGATGGGAGAAAAAAAGATACATAAATGAAAATTTAGCTTATAAATTAAA
>JBAGKK010000232.1:471718-482334 GCA_037177015.1 Euceroptres primus
ATTTTTAGAAATTTGTGGCCTATCCTAAAGTCTAGCACAGTCAAGTAAATTTTCAAGTACTTATTTTTTCCGTGTACAGTATACAACTATACATTCATACTTATTTACCGTGAGGTAGCACTAAATAAGTATGAATGTATACTGTCATAGTATGAATTACCCATACTAACGTAGCGTGAGACGAGATCATACGAGAAAAGTATGTTCTCTCGGTGCAGTATCATGCACAGAAAATTTGCTAAAAACTTTGAGCAAAAATGAAGCATTTTTACTGCGCAAAAGGCAAAAGCGGACAACAAAACGTCAAGCAAAAGCTCAAAAGAAAGCTGAACGTAATAGAAAAAGAAATTTTAATCGAAATGGCTTATCTACACGAAACGAAATCATACAAAGTTCAGCACTCACTAGAAGCTCGAACAAGTTGGATCGCAATCAGGAGTGAGTCCTATCTTTTTATTAATTCAATTAAATTGGAATAATATTGAGCTTCCATCAATAATCGAAGTGAAAATTTAGACACTCGTTATATATTTTTAATCAAGAATATGGTGATTTACACAATACTGGAAAGTATCATGAGTATTTAAAAACCATAAACAATCCTTTTGCATTTTCCATTCATAAAATATTATTCATTCAGTTAAATTTATGCACTTATAAATTTAAATATTTTGTGCAAACTGCGCGCATGTGCAAAGATATTGACTAAGCTAAAAAATGAGTTTCTACATGTATTTAGAATGTATGAAAAAAGTTTAAAATGTGATTGGTTTTAGAAATTTTTTTTAAGGAAATGGCATTTTGCTTGGAAATGGCCATATGTATATTTGAACAGAAATATATAATATACAGAACATTTTCGAATAGAAACAGTAGATAAAGATACAAGTCCTTTCCAATATTATTTAGGAGCCATTTTTAAGCGATCTTTAACGTCCTGTCATTCTCACATCTTCAATTGTACAATTCTTATCAATAAATAACTCATGAAAGTTGACTGTAAGTTCGCAGCACGTGGTTCTAACAATCTAGCCCTCTGTGAACGTTGCCCGAGAATTGAATTGGCCCCTGGCCCTCTTTCTCATTCCTTATCGAACTCGATCTTTCGCCCTCTCACGAGCGGAATGAAACAATAAGCGTCCTGTAGCAACGCGTTAACACAAAAACTTTAACAAGCTAATCACGATATCAAATTCTTTGCCTGTCAGCGAGATATTCCAAGACGAAGATATCCGGGCGTTGGGTCGGTAGGGGGTCTAGATCGCAGGAAAAGGTTGGATGACCGATTATGATGAAGCGATTCTCTCTCCTCGAACTCATCGAGCTTTGAACGCCGAAACAAACCCAATCTCTTCAGTACCAATCTTTCCCTACACCTACCTTTAATAATTGAAACACGCGATCTTGTGCTTACGATTATACAGTGAGACATATGAAGCGTCTCGTGTAGACAGTGACGGAAACCGTCGAGCACGATTCACGAACTCATCATTATAATCTCTTCCTTGACGCAATGTGTCGTATGCAGCGAGCGCATTTTGCAGAAAAGTGAAGAGGAACGTCTTAGATTAAACGAGAAGCTCCCTATTTAATATTCTATTCAATTATATCAATTGAACCATGTGTATAAAGATTGTATAATTGAAGTCACTGTTGGAAAGCTTTTCTAGGGACCATAGCGCACAGTGGTCTGAATTAGAAATTTACTATTCATAATCCACTATAGGCTACAACTCTTAACCGATTTTCATGCTTTTTTTTAGAAATGCTTAACATTAAATGATTCAGAACGACTTCAGGTCGGCTCTTTTAAATTTCATTCTGTGGACTTTATTATTTAAACAAATTGTGCATGAAAAAAGTCACTTCAACAATATGATTTTTTAAACTCTGAACAAATTACTTAAATAAACTTGTTGATCAGAATTAATTAAAATAAACTTAAAGAACATAAAAATTTTATTTAATTGGGATAAACAATTTATTTGAACAAATACTCCAATGTACCAGTTTTCTGTAGAAAAAAATTATATTGTACTAAAATCGTTGTGATTTATTATTAGAATAATGAATAATCAGCAGAAAAAATGGTCATAAATTTGTAAACAATCAGAAAAGTTATAAACAATTTTTTAATCTATTAAAGCACATGGGTAGACCAATGGACATACCAGAAAAGTTAATATCGGGACGAGAACATTTGATGAAAAGATAATTTTTTATGGAAAAAAATGATTTTTCAATTAATTTTCATTTACATGGTGATTAAAATTTCAGTAACGGTAATTGTATAAAACTTTAATCAAGAGTGATTGAAAATTCAAAGAGATATTTCTAACATCAGTATATTTTGAATTTTGAAAGCCACTTGATTCTCATTTGTTTTCTATTTGAAGTAGTATAGGGTAAGTGTACCAGTGGTTGAACGCGCTAGAGTTAATGAACACGTTTTTTCAAATAAGAAGTAGCAATTACCAACCATATTATTTTTAACCTCATTAAATTTATAAAAAATTATATATTCTGACAATTACAGCAATATATATCAAATATATGAATAAATTTATCGCACAATGAAAAATATTTTTTTAACGAGTGTCACAAATGTAGAAGTTTTGAATGAACACGTTCGTCAATATTGAAAATTCTATGATAAATAAACTTTATCTAATGTAAATTTTTTTCTCCGAAAATATAAGGTTAATATTTTAATATTATGTCAAAATTTCTTTTAAAAAAATTGATAGTAATTAAAAAATGGGATGTTCAATTATATCGATATTTTTTAGGCCATTTTTAGTGAATGAACAGACTTCTGCTGGGCTTCTCATGTCACAAATGTATCATGTGTTTTGTTATATGAAAAATATATGAAAATTATAATAAATATCGTGAGAATGTATAAAAATACCTCAGACACATAACTGCATAAAAGAGATGTAAGGACTTTCTCAATTTCTCATGTTTCTAAAAGTGGTATTTGATATTAGTATTATTATTGTTATTAACCTAAAACAACCTAACATTTTATAATTCGATTACTCATTATTTCTTCCAAATATCAAAATTCTAAATGATCATTCACTAAAGCACTTCGTTCAATAACTGAAAAAAAGTTGTTCATTTATTAACTCACGTGTTCATTACTTCTACATTTGCACCTACATTATTTATTTCTCAATATCTCTTTAAATAGATTTTTCGAAAATCTTATTCCGTTAATTTAATGTATATTCCATCGAAAAATAACATATATCCAAATTTTTATTTATTTATTGTTTATTTTAAGGAAGACAAAGTTGCCACTTATCTTAAGTGTCCATTCACTGGTTCACTTACCCTAGGAAACAAATGAGAATCAAATGACTTTTAATTTTTGAAATAGAACCTCGTGGTTCTAGGGTCGCGACATGTATCATCATTTTTGTAGGGGACATTATTCATAGAGTAAAACTTATATTTTCGATTCATATGTAAATTTAAATATCTCATGTAAAATAAGTGAAACAGTGAAAGAAGATGTTGAATATGGCTATAGCTATAAAGGAAGCATGACTATGATTAAGTTTCGTAAATAGCTAAAATTGATCATTTGCTGATATAATAGAAATGGTGTGGTGTATCCTTTAGGACTCAATTGAATCGACAATTTGTCTAGCATTATCCAGTGCGCGCTAGAAGGGACGGTTTGAGCGTCTCCAAAGGATTTCGTATATTTAGGATAACAAGCGGCTCCGCCTGTGAATTGGTATGCAGAACCTTCGTGAACTCCTTTATATTGACATATCGTCGAACGTGATCCAAATACGTGCGCCATTATACCGAACTGCGAACAAATCAGTCGGCAGAGAAATTGTCAAATTGACTGTAAATAAAAAATAAGTCAACTGTCTGCCAAAACATGCTTTCCCTGAGGTTACGACCGTTACGTCATTGTATAATACATATATTATGTTTGCTTCAATTGAACTACAATAATATATTCACAATGTACCGAAACAGAACACAATGTAAATAGTACATAAATATATAGTGTATATATCGATTTCTGCACAAGCTGTGTACAAATTTAATTGAATCTGGGTACAGGTGTAATATAAAATTTTCTATGGGTCTGCAAAAATTTATTTGGGTTGATGATTTTTCAAGTTAAATTAATTCAAGTTTTGAAACCGAGTTAAGAAACTCAAAAAACTTGAGCTGGCTCGTAAACTAAAAAATGGTCCACCGGACAAATATCAAAGTAATGCAAAACAGATATCCGTTTCAAATATTCACGCCCTTTTCGCACCCTTTTGCTGAGAGGCGGACAGTTACGGCAACATAAATATCACCGAAAGTCCTGCTGACCACATGCCATAGAACATAGATACATCCCTTAAGTTTTCTGCTTACTAAATATAATTAAATACGTTTATCTTTATTCATCTACAAAATGCTGCCTGGTGGAATTTATGTATGCATGCAGGTGAATATTCACTATGTACCATGTACAATATCATTTCCTAATATATTTTACTATTTCAAAATCAATGAATCTCTTTAAAATTGCAATGTAGTAGTAGTCGCGAGTTTGAAAAATTTCATTGGGCATGTTATTTTGTGTTTTGGATCAAGAACATTTCTCTTTTTAAGGCATGTTATTGAAACACCCGTTCCGTGAATAAGTAATAACCCGTTCTGTTTATATATCGAGCTATGACAGACATTTCCGTTTCCGTCGAGCTCTCCTGACTTCGTTCCATATTTCTAAGTAGGCACATGACGTGTTTATAACAACACCTTCAGTTATTACTTTGATCCCATTTGTCATTTAAAATAAGTATTAGACACATTACTTTAAAAGCAAAGATCCTGGTAATAAATGTGTTGTTTTACTACTGGAATTCACTACTATATTGTAAAATAAAATTTAATCTTTGTACACAGATTAAAGAAATTCCAGTTCTTATAAACCAAATTGTGCAATGACACAAAAAGAGTAGCACAAAATGCCAACTTCCTAAAATCTAATTTTTGACTCATTAGAGACAGATATATAACTTTGAAATTATGACAACACGGTTCCAACATGTTTCGAAGCAAATTTAGATTTCCTCATTTTCTCTGAAATGAAGGTGATTTCATTTTTGATAAAAATAAGTATTTAATTTAAGAATTAGGTTTATGTAATACAAGTAACTTTACATTACTTCACTACTCTTGATTCATTTAATTAATGAGATTTTCACTCTAGTCTTAGCGTAGAAATGAGGTTTAGCGTCAAAATGAAAAATTGTTTTTGGAGTATATGGGACACAGCACGCCTTTAACTAAGCACATATGCTAATTGTTTTGCGCACGAATGTTTTTAAGGCGTGAACATGATGCATCAAAGAGCTCAGCTGATCATCTGGCTTTCATTGTCAGTTCACTTTATACTTTATGGCCTAAGTTTAATTATTAATCAGGTTGATTAACGAGTAAATGACTCTTAATGACTATGCTGGTTCAGTACTTCTTGGTTTAGCGAAGAATATTAAATAAATCCTAAAACCAGTGATGGAAAGATTAATCAGCAAATACTATTATGATGTAATTATAATCAAGGACAGTTTCTTTTCTGTGTATTAATATTAACTAATAAGAATATATTAACACCAGAAAAAGTAAGACAATCCAGTCCCAGAAAAATACAAGTATTTAATTCTTGAACTGTGTCATGTTACTGATATAGAACCATAATATATACTATTATAGCCATGCTATAATAGTACAGCTATTCTAATTTTCTCACATAAGTAGATGATAAAATCTAAAGCCGATCAAAAACTCGCGTGCGTATCAAATTTCAAGGTTCTAGATCTAAGTAGGGTCAATCTACGTTTTAGATTTAAACCCCTCTGCCTTAGTGAACGGTGTGACTGTACTGATGCTGATCTACAAAAAGAAAAAACGGAATGGTCAAAGATTGAGAAGACATCTTCCATTTCATTTCAAGATAGGAGTCAGCGCCCGGAGGACAAGAGAGATTTCTTTCAAAGTAGTGAGAGAGGATCCACGAGCCCTCTTCTTGCCGACCATTATCAAAACAAGAATCGATACGCGTTACCTCGCCTCGTGGCAACGTTCACACCAGAAGCGTCCGCAGTATCCGGACACAAATCACAAACTGCCGGGCCAGTTGGAAGGACTCGGCTCTCAGCAATTACAACCTGTGTAATAACTGTGCAGGGAGAATGTAATATATCCAACCACCCTGAAGTGTGCTGTGCAACTTGGTATCTGCCTACCCAAGAAAGCCTCACACCACACTCCTATATCATTGGTTTCAAGTCGAAGCCGCTCACGCACCGATAGGATCGGGCTGCCGTGTGCCTCGTGAAGTTATTTACGATGAATAATTAGGGGTATCTATCGCTGCCGGCGCCAACTTCACGCCGTAACCTGCCCAGCCAACCAATGATATACCATCGCAGTGCGAGGTCATGTCTTTGCTCTTGGCCACCACCAAATTATTATCACCCTCGCCACCTCGCCCTGCTTTCGGTTTCTTTTACATCGGCCCTCTCTTCTTCTCTTTTTTAATTTTATTTGCCTCTTGCTGGCGTGAAATACGACGTGCAAAAGAAACCTTCCTATGGACTTTATATGACACATTCAAATGTAACCCATCCTTTTTTTGTTCCTCTTGGGTCCACTTAACTTCTTCCAGCGGCTAGAATCACAAACTTGTAGCAACATTGAAATCAGGGACTGTGTTTCATAAGGCAGATGTTCAAATTCCTGATTATTTAGACAGTTTGTAATCCATATTAGGCAAAACTGGTTGAAATCTACACTACTATACTGCCGTCCAAAGTAAAAAGATACGTGACTTTGTGGTTTAGGGTTATTTTCTTAAACCTAGCAATGTAAAAGTCGACCTAAGCGACAATGTCACTTATGTATCTTTTTACTTTGGACGGTAGTATAGATTTTTGTAAAATCTTCCAGTTCATTCTTTCTCTATATGTTGCATCAGAATCAGAAGAAAAGAATTTGAAAAATGAGGCGGTGAATTCAAGAATGATACCCTGCAACTTTGAACAAATTCGGTTAATAATAATACGTGCCACACACCCCTTAAAGTTTTCCATGTAATTAACATTGCGAAAAGCGTGATTTTTGGAAATGCGCGAATAAGTTGTGAAAATGTATATTAAGGCCAAATGGAAAGTCTAATTCTTCATTAGAAACTGTTTAAAGAATGCAAATTAACAATAGTTTTATAATTTTCACCGTGATAACACCCTTTTATTCACCCCCAAATAGCACGCCATGAGTACGATAATAAGGGTTTTGGTATATTTAGAAGTTTATTGATTTTTTTGCTTCTCTTTTTGCTACTATATAATAAATAATTGATGTGCGATACATTTTCATTAATTTGTTAAAAAGTTTGTGATTGTTTAAACAATTGTTTCGTTGTAAAGGAAGCTTTGTAACGATGAAAATTTTCGAATTTCATTTTTTGACATTTCTCGACCAAATTTGACCCCAGGATTCTGAAAATGAGGTTTTTAAAAAATGTTTGTGTGCACGGAGAAAAATGGAGTGTCAAACTAACACTCCGGAGGACTGTCCTAACTTCAAGTATATTCAGTCTAACTATCTAGAGTTTCAAACCGATTATCTACATGTTCAACTTGAATATTCAGATATTCAAGTTGACTATCTTAGAGGGCTATCCCATAATTAAACCTACAGAGATAAACAACAAAATGTGAATGTTTCAGGGGAGCGAAAAAACATTCTGTAAAATCGAAATCGCCATTTCAAGATAAAACAAAAGTCGACTCCTGAGCTGAAGCATTGTTAAATTGAGCCCAAAAAATTTTGATCAGAAAAATTTATCCAGTTTCGAGAAGTTGACAATATCAAAATGGGACTAGCCTAAAATTCGAGCATACTCGGCTGCGATTTCGATAAAAACTGCAATTTTAAGTTTCAAAAAATAAATAAAAACTCGCTCCCGAGATATTGAGTTGCTGAATACGGATAAATAAAGTTTGATGTAAAAAAAGTTAGCAAATTCCGAGTAAATCGACCGAGAATTTTGAGGTTACATTTCTTAGGTTATCAGAATTTGGTTTGAATAGCAATGAAAAATCGAATTTTTAATTTTTTACAAAAATAAAAACTGGCTCCTGAGATATGGTGACGCTGAATAAGAATGAAAAACGTTTGATTAAAAGAAATGATTCTGTTCCGAGAAAATCAAGATTTAGTGGTCAAGTTCCTTAATTAATATCAAATTTAATTAACATCAATTTTTTTAAATGGCATTTTTGGAAAATTCAATTTTTAAATTTTTGCAACTAAACAAAAAATTTTTAAAATTAATTTCTATCTGGAGAACCTTCTTCAGGATTCATTTATGCTTGTCAAATTTTCAAGAATTTTTTTTATTAACATTGTAAAAGTTATTTTTAAAAAATAGTCAGTAACCTTATGTGCCATATTTGGTACAGTGGCACAGAGGGACGAAATCGCGAAAAGCTGGCCAAAAGTATAAAATTTTTATAAAATGGGTCAAATTTCGTTACCCATTGGTTTTTGGGGTCGTTGATTACGAATCCGTTGTCAAAAATTCCGAAAACAAAATGGCGGATCCAATATTGCGGACGAGTGTGCTAAATAAATTTTCGATTTCTTCGAGTTTTCGATTTTTTCGAGTTATAACTTTGTACTTTTGGTTAAATTTACCATCAGACAGAGATTCCATATTCGGTACGCCACGCCGCGCTGCGGCAGCCAAAGAAAAATGCGAATCAAGAACAAAGTTGCAAAAAGTAGCAGCCGATTTTTATATATGTGTTAGAATAGGTTTCATTCTTTTCATTAAAAGAGATAACTCGGCGGTCACTCACGGTCAAAATTACTTCTGCACTTTTTTTTAAAACGATTTCTTGCTGACTATGTGAAAAAATGCTATCATAAGTTTATAACAATTTCAAGGAAAAATGTCAATTATTTTAAGTTTTGAGTTTAGAGATTTGATTGTACTTATTATCAAGAACAGATTTCATGTTCGAACGTATGAATTGGTTTACTTCTGCAAAAATGAATAAATTTTAACGACAAACAATTTATTTCGACTTGGAGAGCGCAGAACGTTGGGTCCGTTAAGCTCAAGTTTAAAGTAAGTAGTATTTTAGAGTATTTTAAGAAATATTTTAGAAATATTTGGGCCCTCTATATCGCTATAACTATCCCTGAGACAATCACAACTTTCGAAACTAATTTTTAAAAAAAAATTTGACTTTTGGCCAGCTTTTCACGATTTCGTCCCACTGTAAGTGGGTATAAAAAGGGCTAAAAATAAGATTTCGAAAAAATCTTTTTAGCCCAACGTGTATTTGATTTTTTAAGACTTTTTTATGTAAAAAAACCAATTTTCGACAAAAGTGTTGGTTATCTAGTTCTGTACTGCCACCCTTCATATAAGTCAAGTATTTAAATATATTAAAATATATACTTGCAGACATTTTTGAAAAGTTTTTGTGAAAAGTTGTCACTTCATTAATTGTTTAAACAATCGGTAATTATTTAAACAATTAATAAATGTCAGTAAAAAATTAAACTAAACAGCGAAAACTCAATGTTTTTCTGTCATTCTCAGCTTACAAAATACATTTAAACAATTATAAATTGTTAAAAACAATTATAGAATTGTTGTAATGATGCATTGGTTCTTTACATTGATAGAAATATCGATCGAATTAAAAACTGTAATGATTTTACAAATTCTTGCAAAAATAAATTGTTTAAACAATATAAAACTGCTTGAACAATTAAAAATTATTTAACAAATTAATGAAAATGTATCGAATATCAATTATTTATTATATATAGAGGCCATTCATATACCACGTGGACAGTTTGGAGGGGGTATTGCAAAATTCCACGTTTGTCCACGAGGGGGGGGGGGGGCTAGAATCCACGTGGACACACGTTCCCCTAAATGCCTAAATCTGTGAAAAATATACTGAAATGAGACGAGGTATAACTCTACACGGAAAGAATTTCGGCACGTCAGACACACCACCTATAGTACAGCAGCTGTATGTAGTTTCGGGCACAACTGTTATACCGATTTTGGCGCATCAGACGCGCCAAACTGAGGCGATAAACAAAAGATGCACAACTCCTGTGCTTTCCAGCACGTTTGCTGTCTCAAAACGGCGCACCAGCCGTGCCAAACGAATGGACAAGATTCGTCCTAGCGTTTAGCACTACTGGTGTGCTAGTAGACGTCTGCTGTGCCGAAATTCTTTCCGTGTAGATATACTCGAACATTTTATATTGTGCTTGCGCATCGTTCTACGCATAACACTCCTCGATAGGGGTCATCCATATACCACGTGGACAGTTTAGGGGGGTGGCGGGATGACAAAATTCCACGCTTGTCCAAGAGGGGACGGGGGGGGGTCAAAAAGTGGTGAGGAATTGTCCACGTGGTATATGGATGGCCCCCAAGAAGAGAAGCAACAAAAAACAATAAATTTCTAAATATAGCAATAGTATATTATGCACCTAGGGGGAGAAGAGGGACTTTTTTGACGAGTGTATGTTTTCAGTACGAGTCGTAGGCG
>JBAGKK010000232.1:482434-499287 GCA_037177015.1 Euceroptres primus
TTTCATTTTTCGGGGGCCCCCTGAAATCGGGGGCCCCAGGCAACTGCCTATTCTGCCTACTTGTTAATCCGGCCCTGCTTTTAGGTTCATTTTGAACCAAATCAGTGTCTCATGACTCTTCATTTTTGTTGCAGATCATATTTTAAACTTTTTTTAGTTCACCTTAAACTCACGATATTTCTGTGTATAGTTTACACCATTTTGCATCTACACTAATGAGAAAAGAAAAAATACACCTCATATAACCACAAAGAAACTAGTTTCTATATAACGAGGGTCCAAAGTGTCCGTGCGCGAGTGATTATGCGCACATTTAAATGTTATCTAATCACCACCATCCATCGGGCACTACAATGTCATGCTCGGCGAGTACTAATTCATCGAAGGCGACGAAAAACGGTGATAATAATAATGACGGGCTTGGAGAGCCGAGAATAGTGACAATAATAATAGCAGTCGTGATAATAAAACACGGAGAGGGCTCTCTTTGCGAATGTAGCGGTTTGAATCCCGAGTGTGGTATTTCAAAGGTCTACTTAGCATTCGGTGTCACGTAGAGCCCACGGTTTAATACATCAAAAACTCTGCAATCCCGCCCTCCAACCCCTCTTTTCACCCCCTCGAGGTCCCACACCCTGGTTTCGTCCACGACACTCGGAGACCCAAGGGGGCATTCATTTGTTCACGATGCAACCCTCTCGAGCTTGGTGCGTGTCTTTTGTTTCGTTGATGCGAATTCTGATTGGACCGTTCGTCGGGTTACGCCGGCCATGACAGTCTTTTCCCGGACCCGGGGTATCGGGCCAATAGCCTCGCCGAGGGCGTTTCTGGGCGGAGATTCTCAAGCGTGCTTCTGTTGCTACAGTTGCTAGTTGCTATCACGTCCGTTGCTGCTTCTCCTGGCAGTACTGTCGTCGATATTGTTATTATTATGATCACTGCTGTAGTAACTTCAGTTTCGATGTTTCGTACCAGGATTTTGTGACCCTCGGTAGGTATAGTAGATAAACATTCAAACTAGTGAAAGGTTTCGACTGATTTTCAAAGGATGGCGCCAGCGTTCTGTGCTGAAGGAACCGTATAAGTAGTATATTATATTTCTTCCATATAGGATGGTAAGGATGGAAACTTTATATTGACTTCTTCGTCATTTTGCCGCGAGAGTAGGGATATACATCACGTATATTGCATGGTTTTTTTCTACATGATATTACGTACATGTATTCTATGTATATTACGTCCTTAGTTTTCTACAAATGTATTTTACATTTGATCACGTGACTATATGGGCGGGATTTTTCAATTCGTTATTCTTAAAATACCCAATTATGTTTATCACTTTCCTAAACAAATTATGTTTTTAAAAATAATAATATACGTATTTACTGTACTTTATAATCCACAACGTTTTCGAGCATGTCGAATACGAGTATAAGTACGACCGCTGGTATCCTAGCCTAAGTAATGGTTCGCCCGCTTGTGAGTTATCGTCCTTATAACCTGTGTTTTTCAAAATCTTTTGACAAAGTAAACACTTCACAACATTTTTACTTTCCAACTTCTGGCGCTCGAAATTAATTTTTTCCCACGGAATCCCCAGAAGCTTGAGAATTTTTGTTGAGCAAATGTTCTTGAGAATATGCTCAGCATTTAAACTCAAACAGAGCATTTATAGAGCATTTAAGGGCATTTTTAAAGCATTTAGTATTTAAACAGATATATAAAAAATTAATTCATATATTTTTTTACAGTCTCACTATATAGTGCTATTATCATACAGTTGTTTTATATTATATACTATTTCACGGGAAAAATTTATTTTTTATTACATTTACTTCCTTTATAATTTGAATTAGGCACCTTTTCTAAGTTTAATTATTTCATTTTCGCGCGTTGAGGTTTTAATAAAATTAAATATTTATGTCTTTATAATTTGAAATTAAACGTATAATGTAAACTGGAACACATTTCTGATTTAAAAGTTAATACAAGTACAAAAATATGATTTTTTAATTCAAATTCAAAATGCTCATAAACGCTCAGCATTTAAACTTTTTAGAACAATAGGTTGCCCCCCTCAAAAGTTTTTTTTTACTTGTTCTTAACATATTTGTTCTCAAAATTCAAATTACACTGGAGCCCCGGTTTATTGCGCCCCGGTATATCACTTCCAGGAATTTTTGTCAAGGATGAGGGGTTCAAGGGGACGAGAAAACTGAGCTCGGAGCTCAGCGGAGTTGCGCAAGTATCGTAGCAACAAAGTGCGCAGTAGTGGCGCAGTAGTCTAAGCGGAGAATTCCGTCGGTTCGCATCAGTTCGTTTTCAGCGTTTTGGTTATGCGTTATATATCATAATTCATAAATAATAACTAAATAAAACTTAACAATAAAGTAAACGTTAAATTTAACTTATATTTAAAAAATATTTTTCACCCGTGACAAAAATGAAACAGAAATAGTTCACACGGCCCTGACTTGTTTACGTTATAGAGACCCCGGTTTACCCGAAAGCCATTCAGGAGATCCCCGAAACCCGCAATAAACCGGGGCTCCAGTGTAAATAGATTGAACAGCTTCATAAGAGGTTATGTCTCTTATTCAAATCAGTCAAATGCAATGCCGCCCGTGTAAACAGGATCCGCCATCTTTGATATGTATTATACAGAGTTTTCTACAATTTTCTACGTATATTACGTCATTACGTCGTTTATGTATTATACGTTGGAGACCTCGAATGACGCGCCACAACCCATCTCTACACGAGCGACATTACCTTTACGACTTATCGGAACTAGAATTCTAAAATTCTCGAGAATTTAGAATCGGGTAATATTGCCGCGAATATTACCAAAATGAGAACTTAGTGAGAACTTAAATATAAAAAAAAATAATTTATAACAAATAAAGTATGTTCATATCGACAAATCTCTTATTTCTGGTATAATTTCATTCGTCTTTAATTATAAAATAATAAAATTTTAGTCATAAATCACTTCTTTAATTGATATGTGTAGAATTATAGGTTATATGGCACTCTTATGCATAAAATATGTATTTAGGATATTTAGAGAAAAATGATCACAAATCATATAAATTATAATAAATAAATTAGATTGAAATCGAGATATTGAATTCCGGTGTACACTCGTTCCTGAATTCTTCTAAATTCACTTTGAATTCTTTGAATTCTTTTGAATTCATCTTGTATTTTTTGAATTCTTTTGAATTCATCTTGTATTCTTTTGAGTTTATTTTGTATTTTTTGAATTATTTTTGAATTATTTTTTTTAATTCACCTTGAATTCTTCTCAATTCTTTGAATTCTCGAATTCAGGTGTACATCATCAGGATTGCTAGTAGTTAACCCCTTGGTTGAAATTTATAAATCTATGTTCTCTGATGTAAATTGCCTTGCAATTTAATTGCAACTTAAGTCAGTTTTAATAAAGAAGATTTTTTTAATTTTATAGGTTATAAAGCTAAAAAAATATTCATTTACGAATAATTAAAATACTTTTTATTGAAAAATAATACCTAACATAAAATTCTTTAACAATTTCTTTTTATATTTATATTTATATTTCTTATTTGAAATATTAGTATTTCGAAAGACAAAAAAGTAAAACAGAAAATAATGTTTAAAATATCGATTTGAAATGATAAAGAATTTATACACATGTCTCATTATTTCTACTCAGTATGTAAATTTGGCCGAGGATATTGTTACTGAAATTTGCTTACAACTAGCATTCAACATAAAGGGGGGACATGCTATTGTTACAAAAAATTCCGTAACAATAGCCTCGGTCCATGTTATATTATGTGCTAGCTGTACGGAAATATCCGTAATATTAGACACTGCCTATAAATTTTTCCTACATTTTTTTAAGCTGAAGGTAATTTAAAATAAGAAATTTTTCATTAGATGGAATAAGAAAAATTTTTTAATTTAGTTACAACTGCACTTTATAGCACAACATTTCACATCAAAGAGGTTATATGTTATATTTTTATCGACCTCCATTCGTTTCATCACAGTTTTTTTATCAAATCTTTTAAAATCGAAATGCGAAAATTTTAATTTCAGATTAAACAAGCCATCAAAAGTTTGAAT
This sequence comes from Euceroptres primus, assembly GCA_037177015.1. Classification (NCBI taxonomy): domain Eukaryota; kingdom Metazoa; phylum Arthropoda; class Insecta; order Hymenoptera; family Figitidae; genus Euceroptres; species Euceroptres primus. Next base: position 486,548 of record JBAGKK010000232.1, read on the forward strand.
CGGATAAAAATTACACATTTTCTTCATTCGGAAAGGTTTAATTGATAAAAATTTATTTGAACAAATACTCCAATGTTATATTCCAACAAATACTGTATTTGTTGTAGAAAAAAATTATTTTGTATTAAAATCGTTGTGATTTTTTAATAGAATTGTAATCAGTAACGAAGCATGGTCAAAAGTTGAAAATTTGTAAACAATTTATACAGTTATAAACAATGTTACGGGGGAGCGAAGAAAGCTTCCGAAAAAATAATGTTTCGAGATCTTGTGATTATATTATGTGGCCCCAGCCAGGCCCAGATTGGGGAATTTCGAACTGATAATAACCGGATCCTGTCTGGCGCCGTGTTTTATCACCGGTCTGAGCCATGGTATGGCGATTTCTGCACGTATTAGAAATTTGTTTTCGAACTACACGGAAAAAATTCAACTAAGGGAACGAACGAATAAAAAATTAGCATCGATAATTATCGACTTCCGGTATCACTAACAAAGATTAGAAAAAAATGCTTTCCGGTTCTGGTGTTAGCAAATGATTCACTGATGCGTTAAATACATTTTTTTTCCATTTTTCGTGGTAAAGGTCATAGGTTTTAATATCCTGGGTAGCACAACCACTTGACAGCGATAATTCGAATTAATTGGGGCAAATTGACGTTCGTCGAATACGCATAAGTACATGGCATAGAGGTGATTTGCTTTTAAAGTTTCATCATTTTTATTTCAATTCTGACTCCCTTAATTCGAGTTCCATGTATTGAAAATCGAACTCATTCGTTTCAGAGATTCTTCAGAAGCAATTGGATATTTATTGCCTGTCAGACAAATGTCAAATGCAAATTTGTATTATTTCATTTAGGTTTCTTTCGAACGAAATTGCATCAATTGTATGAAATGCCTAGATATTTAGGGATATCTACTAGAAATCTGCAGTTAATTTATAATATATTTTTCTATTCTTACACTTAAAATTTTTTTTATGAATCTTAGTTTGATTGACTCTAACAAAAGCTCTTTAAAAGTGATTTGATAGGATTAACCAAAACCTATGACTCAATCAACAAAATATTTCAATAAATTAACAAAACGATTTTGTTCAATGAAAGACATTTTCTTTCTGAGTATTTGCAAAAATATATATAGTGTTTCTTGTAGGATTTAAAACGAAGACAATCTATTTTCCATTATAACACTTTTCTTAAATTCTTGTTTCGTAGTTATTCTTTCTGTTTGCTTAACATGAAAGAAGGTAAAATACTATGAAAACATCGGAAAATGTGTTTAAAAAATAAATTCCATAATTAAAAATGTATACTTATCCAATCTAAATGTCAGTCTTTATTAGAAGATGTTTTGAATATACCTACTTATATATTTATTACAAAAAATTAGTTGCATATTCTTGGTATGATTTATGCACATGCTTATATAATAATAATGTATGCAATTGGTGTATACGAAAGTTCTACCGAAGTTTTTGTGCAGTGTGCGTGATCAAAGCTGTTGTAATGGACTTGTCGTTGGACATATATTGCATACCCGCACGTGTGTATAGTTTGCAAGTTAATATCTCCATCAAGGTATTTAAGAAACAACATATCTGTTCCTACACCCGGATGTATATTTTGCACTAAATAATCGCTTTGAATCTTCAATTAAAATAATTAATGTTTTTCGTCATATTTTCTAATTGTGCCTACTCTGCTTGTTAAACTCGATGAACTTTCGTATTTTGCTTGGAATCACATAACCTTTATGATTCTTTCAATTAAAAATGTACTTGTAATTATAGTGCATCAGTGTTAGTAATTAATCATTGTTAGTTCGGTAATTAATTATTTGCACAACACTATTTAATGAAAGTTTCTTCTTCATTTATAGACCACCCTGTATATAAAAATATATTAGGGGCCTTTGCAAATGACATTCATTTGTATGCAGATAGCCATCGTGGTCATCTTGCAAAAAGCGAGGGCTTAATGACCGAGATGCGCCTAAACGATATCCCGTGTCAGAGATCCGTCAATGATATCAAGGACGTACGTCCATGGAAGCAAGAATTAAAAACATATTATGCAAGCTATATCATTTGAAACCTTTTATTAATCTTGCCGCTTATACGTTTATTCGCGAGAATTAAAACATTGCTAATTACGTTTCTTGCTCAAATTTCCCAAACATTGAGTGTCATAATTTGTTTATTTTATATTATATGTATTTGAATATCCTGGAAAATTTTATGGTCAGTTATACAAGTATATACCTAAAAAATTATGGCTGCTTAAAATAACGATTACAGGGGGTCAATTATGTATTTTCATTTTCATTTTCATTGAAAAACAATTGACGGGAACTATAGATAAACAAAGGAAACAATTGAAGCAGTGAAAGTGAAAATCAAAGTGAAGTGAAAAAGTTATGTAATCAATTCAAGAATGAATTACGAAAATATTTTTGATGCTACAGGATCCTGATCCCCCCATTTTGTGAGGTTTCTGAAAAAAGATGATACTTGTGTTTTTGTTTTCAAATTGGTCAATATTAACACGTGCCACCATTGCGTTTGAAAATTGCATGAACAATACATTGAATGAATACATTTTTATACATTAAAGTAGGTTCATTTCTTCAGAACTCTTCAAGTAATAAGTTCCACTCAATAATTTTTAATTCTTTTTATGTAAAATTTATGCTCAAGAGGACTTTTTTGTAATTTCTTTGACGAAAATAATTATTACTTAGTAATTGACAAGATTTTAAGTATTTTTTAATTATTTTAAATTGTTTAACAATTATTATTTGTTTAAAAATTTTTATTTTCTCTGTGACTCATGAAAAGTTAGAACTATCTTGGGATTAATGACATAGGGTAAGAGAACCATTCCTTGGCACCTTAGCCCAATTATTGGCATGCCAAAAATTGAAGTGAATTTATTTAATTTTGAATCAATATTTGATTGCAGTGGATAACTAATATATGCATTATGCGTAAAAATTATGGTAGAATTAAATTAACTAAAGCAAAACAAGCTAAACAGTCGTATTATCTAATAAATTAGAGAGAGGTGCCAACAATTAGGGGGGGGGGGGAATTGTTGCTCTTACCCTAGTTAATCAATGTTACGAGTAATATGTTTCATTGAAGACATTTTTCAATTGTTTAAACAATTGATAACGATTCCCTTATGACTTTTCCTGAGAAAGGTTGAAATAATTCTAGTTTTTTCGAATCTCTTAAAAATTAACTTATAAAATTGTTTAAACAATTGCAAAATGTCTTCAATAAAATATATTACTCTTAATATTGATTAATTGTGTCATTAATCTCAGAAAAAGAAGTAAAAATTCATAAATTTACTAAAAGAGTTGTTTAAACAAATAATAATTGTTTAAACAATTATTAATAATAATAAACTTAAAATTCATAAAGGATCCCACACCAAAAAAACTAGTCATAGTTCGACCAAGTCCTTTTGGAAAATTTCTTCTATTTTTATGAACTAAAAAATAAATAAATCTTAGAAAAATCCACCGGAACCCAATTTCCCATGCATTTGGTGCTGAGTTCTTTATTAAAAAAGTTGTTTAAACAAGTAAAAATTATTTAAACAATTATTATTTCCTTAAACATCTCTTTCAGTAAATTTTTGTAGAAATATTTTTCTATTATTCATTATTATTACGCTATACAACCACAATAGTCATGACTATAGGCAGTCATATCAGTCCTATATTTAAATTTCCTTAATTGTTTGCTCATTGATATCCTACTTGCGACAACAGTGTGATTCATCGCTTATTCTGAATTAAAGCCGACAGATTGCTTATGAACATTAATGCTACCAAGCTTCATTATTATCTAGGCTAAGATTTACTGTATGGGTAATTATTAAGGCCGTACAAAAACTCGAGACGAGTCTTTTTTTGCACCGGTGAAGTTGAGTCGATATTTACAAAAGTTGAATTACAACCATAGTGATTTCAGTATTTTGGGACAAGGTCGTGCAGAAAGATAAGTCGTACATTAGAAGTTAGACTATCAGACATTGCACCTTAGATTGTTTGGTCGATCACAAAGCCCAAAAGACTGGCGACAGAAATAAGTGAAGGACTGAAAAAAACCATCTGGTAAATTGGCGAGCCGCGGTGCAACGTCGGCAGCCCCAACGTCAAATAAACATGTCAGGATGAGCAATTTAGAATATTAGGAGTTCCCATACGTAGAAGCTTCGACTGTCAGGCCGCATGAGGTACGATGATGACGTTTGACCGCAAGACGACACCGACACGCTTACGAGACGATGCAATTGTGTAGTTGACCGCAAAGTAAATGGGTATGGAAAATTTATTTAGATGCCTGTGTTCAGGGAAGCATGTCGATTTTTAATTCTTAGCCAACTCCCGTGTAGAAATTTGTCGTGACACTGCCCAGTTGCGCTAATCACTTTCAAGGTACTTTAAAGGTGAACTTTAAAGCTACTGACATGGTTTTTTACGCTAATTTCACTACGTTATTGGCTAGGTAAACTGTCCTTGTCTTTTCCAGTAGTGCTGTGAGGTTACTGGCCAGATCAAATATTCCGATTTTTTAAAAATTATTACAAAAATGTTCTTATATAAATTTAAAAAAATTATGCGAATATCAAGTTCTCAGCTATGCAAACACGATGCAACTAATAGTTTTCCAAAAATGAAACACGAGTTAATAAAAAATTCTCATTTAAACTGTTTATTTATAACTTTTTTATATTTTCGATGTCTTCTCCGCCTCTAATTCAAAATTTTTTTAACGGAGAATGTTCCGCATTTTTTATGTAGATACCGAAACTGAAATAAAATTTTTGGGAACTCATGATTTACTATGAAAAAAATCGAATTTTCGTTGCACATCGCACGTTTACATAATATGTCGAGCATCGGAGGTAAATAAAACACAATGAAAAACAAATGCAAGTCAACGATCGATAACACGAGAGTTCGCGAATCGGCTCGATTGATATATCGGCGGCACAGTGCCCGGCCGCGGCACGTGAGATGCGCAACGAAAATTCGATTTTTTTCATAGTAAATCACGAGTTTCAAAAAATTTTATTTCAGTTTCGGTATTTAGATAAAATGCGGAACATTCTCCGTTAAAAAAATGTTGAATTAGAGGCGGAGAACACATCGAAAATCGAATTTGTTTATAAAAAAGTTATAAATAAACAGTTTAAGAGAATTTTTTATTAATTTGTGCTTTCATTGGAAAGTTCACATATCGTTTATTATATCTGCCAAGTATTGAAAAGATTGATCAAGTACTTTTTGAGTAATTGAATTTTACAAAAAAATAATCAAATTTTCAGTTGCAAAAATAGCTAATAAACAAATTAATTTTTGGAAAACTATTAGTTGCATCGTATTTAAATAACTGAGAACTTAATATTCGCATGATTTTTTTAAATTTCCATGACATCTTGCAAAATGCCGTGCCCACTTCAGGAATTTTATCTCAATGTTTTTAGTTATAAAGTGTATTTAATTAATTAAATTAATGAGTTTTAATATTTAATTTATTAAATTATGTAGTCATATACAATTAACTTTTATTATATATATATATATATATATATAATGCTGAAGTATATAAACTAAAGAATAACATGAGAACTAACTAAAACCATATCTCTCGGAATAAAAATAAAAAAAAATGGATACCTTTCAATAAAACTTAACTTTAAACATATAAGATGTAATTTTATAACTCTTCAATGTCTATTCAGTTATCTCTTCAATGCCTTCAGCAATTTTGTTCCTTGCTTGGTGAAAACTATTCATTTTTAAACTGAAACTAATAATAAACATTTATTCCATTAAAAACTTTATATGAATTAGTACCCAAATGATTCTTATACATAAACAATGATTTCCAATCGCAAAAAATATTATTTTAGATTAACCATGAAGAGGTTATGTTTGAAAAATGTAGTGCAAAGATATATTTTTCAGAATTGAATTCTTTTACTAATTTATGCTGATACAGAAGTGATGCATTCTAAAATACAAACAATTGAAGATATTTATTTCAAATTTATTTGAAAAAAGGGAATTGAAAACGATATTGTTATAACCACGAAGTAGAATAAGGAGTCTCGTCTCTTCAGGTGACCTTGGCCAAAAAAAACCCTGTTTTTGGATCTTTAATGGTGGCCAAACTAGAATTAGCAGACCTGGCGATCCTTGCGGGAAAATCTTATTCGTTGAAGCGTGGTCACGTGATATAAGATCACGTGTTCTTGTTATCTTGTGACTACGTGTCAACGAATAAGATTCTTTTGCAAGCTTTTTCCGCAAGGATCGCCAGGTCTGCTAATTCTAGTTTAGCCACCATTAAAGATCCAAAAACCGAGGTTATTTTTCGTAACAGAGATGAAACTCCTTATTCTACTTCGTGGTTATAACCTATGCACCTATGACTATCATGAAATTAAAAATGCTGAATATTTCTTGTAATTTACAATATGTGACTTACTTTTATTTACTGCAAATAAATGTGATTTTTTCTTAAATATCCCCCCAGAGGGATTAGTAGTGACTTTGTCCCAAATTTCCGAAAGTTACCAACATTTCAAACGAAAGATGGGGTACCCAAAAATACCCAAACTTTCATATATTACTTTTGAAATATTAGTAACTTTCGGAAATTTCTGGATATTTCGGCAAAGTCACTACTAATCCCTCTGGTGGCTATTATCAACACATTGTACACATTTAGCTTTGCGATTCACGGGCCTACTTGATAACGCCTAGCCAACTGAATGAAATTCGGTTTTCGCGAAAAAAACTGTCCAGATATTTACAATATTAGGGAATGCCCTGACAAATTTCTACACGGGGCTAACAGAATAATCTGCATTCCTTTTCTGTTGATATTTCCCCTTCTGCTAATACATGATTATATCTTTCACAAATTGCTTCATACTCCCAATTTCAAGTATTTCAACTGAGCTGCCTTTAACGAGTCATTAGATAATTATCGTCTATTATAGCGGTGTAAAATAGCAGTGCAGTAAGATGAATCCGAAGTCTATGTTAGAAACATATTGCGATCACGTATTTTCATGAACGAAACAAAAGTCTTGGACAACAACTCGACTAATTTTCCAACTGGCGGCAGGTAGTTACGAAAATCCTGGTGTGGGGAAAAGAGGCTGAATTTAAATAATCTTCCAGACTTCGGAATAAGGGTCGCGCACCCTGTAATCTCGGCCACGTGTAGTGTTGCCAACCGAAGGGGAATCAATTGGAGTTGGGGTCGTCAAATAAAGATACAGTGAATCTGCTTGCATTCATACAGGATCCTAAAAGAATGTTAAAAAAAGAATGTTTTCTTCACATAAATAAATTGCACCGAAAGTGTCAACTTATAAAAGTTTTTCTTTTTTAGGGTTTCGCTATGAAACGAACTATGTTTAATATAGTTTTTAACAAGAGAAAATGATTATCATCAATCTATTCGCTTTTATTTGGTTCTTTTCTAAAGTTATATCAGGAAATAAGACTATCAAGGTAAATATTCGATTTTATTTTTATTATTCTCAAAATTTTATCAGGAAATCATGATCAGAAAGGGGATGTTCGCTTTTATTCTGATTTTTTCTCAAAATTATGTTAGTAAAGAGATATTCGATTTGATATTCTGGTTTTTTCTCAAAATTATGTTACCAAAGAGGTATTCGATCTTGCTTTGATTATTCTTCAAAATTATATCAGGACCACGCAAATACCCAGGAGATATTTTCTTCGGCTTTTGGCATGGGAAATGAGACATTATATTGACTGGCTAGAATGATGTTATCTGGGTTAGTTTCAACCTTTCAGACAATCCAAAGAGGTAACGGTTCGGGTTTTTCGAAATCATTGAAATTTCTTATATGCAAGCATCAAATCTTGAAAAGAAGACGTATGTACTTTACATTAAATGAATTCTAGTGTCTGGCGTGTATGACGCACCAAGTTCGTGCGTGTCAGATCGATCATTCTGTGAGAGATGCCCTGCTGTGATACAGGACACTAGCTGCACAATCTGTTTCTTATGCTCTTACATCCTCTCACCCCGATCCTTAAACGTCCACCGACCATATTTGATATTATAATAAAACACACTATCTGGCATCCTCATCCTAGCTCGGACGTGATGACTCTATCGGATGTCTTACCTCTTACCATTCTGAGAATCACATCGTTGCGTTGCAGTGAAACTCGAACGACGTTCGTAATGTTTCGAAGGTTACCAGTCATGGTCTTCATCGTTTTTATATTATACATCAAATTTAACTCGTTATCAAATTGTGTATATAATCTTTTTTATGGAACTTTAAACCACTTAAGCGAGTGTAAAAGAAAAGCAGGATTTTCTTTTTTCGATTTTCTTGAATTCTCATGTAATAAACTTAGAATTCTGCAAAATAAATATGTATATGGATTATAAAATCTTAAAGAATATCCCAAAATTTTTTAATATTATAAAATTTAATATTATAAATTTTTTAACAGACTCCTATAATTTTAAAGAATCTTCTAGACTGTTGTCAAAATCTTCCTAAAATTCTGTAGATATTTTGAAAGTATTTTTAAAAATTTGTAAGAGACTAGAAGATTTTAGAAGTTTACAACAGTATTTAAAAAGTTTTCGACAAATCTAAAAGATTCCGAAACATGGTAGAATATTTTTGAAAATCGTAATAGCTTTTGGGATGTTTTTGAACATTTTCGAAGATTTTAGAAAGTCCTAGAAAATGTTAGAGGATTTTGGAAGATTTTCGAAGAGTCAGAAAGTATCTGAAATATTCTAAAATGTTCTAAAAATTCTAGAAAATTAAAGAGGATTTTGAAAGATTTTAGAAGATTTAACGAATCTAAAAGTATAAGGATAATTTAAAATACATATTCTGGAAGATTCTAATGAAAAGTTCAGAAGATTTCATGAAGGACTTTAGAAACTTCTAGAGAATTCCGAAAAATCCGAAAGTCTTGAAATTTTCAGTGCTATTTTATTAAATTCCAGACAGGAATTTAATTGTAAGATTTTTGAGGACTTTTTAAGATTCTGGAAAATTACAGCAGATTTATTTCGGAATTTGATTTTTTTGAAAACTTAAAAATTTATCAATTTTTTAATTGATAATTCAACGTATTGTTAAAGTTATTTTTCGGAAAGGTGTTGATTGTTTTTACTTGTGTCAAACGTATGCATCTACTCCAAAGCACCTTGTAAGAGATAACAATTTACATATTAGTAGGTTTAATTGTAGTCATCAAGATTAACTGCCAAGAGGAAGACGCACCTCATGGATGACCGATTTTGATCGGTTATCCATGAGTCGGGAGTCAATCGGGAGTCAAAAAATTGAAAGTACCTACATCCAAATTTAATCAGGTATGTATTTTTTTGACTGCCACTGGGTATTTCTTTACGAGATATTAACATCAGCAATAATAAAAATGTTATCAATAAATGCATAAACAGAAAAAAAAAATTTTAAACATTATTCTTTCACTTAAAATTATTTCTGGACACATGCTGAATAGCTTCTAGTCAAAACGAACTAACATTAAACGATAACTGTCATTTTCATAAATAATTATTATAATTGTACATGTATTGATAAAATTTGTTTACTGCTAGTATATCTCGTAAACAATTAATGCCCAATGGCAGCTAAAAAAAATACGTACCTAATGGATTTGGATGTACTTTCAACTTTTTGAGACCCATCAAAATCGGTCATCCATAAAGTGTGTAAAATATATTTTTGTAAAAAATATAAATTGTAAAATATATTTGTAAAATATATTTTTCCTCTTTCTTGTTAAAGACAATGACATATTTATCACGAATAATTCATGGAAGCATTGTTTCTAAAATGAAATATCAGTAGAACCCTGACGAAATGTTCTGGATATAAAACAAACGAATTGAAAATTAAATCTTGGAGGCAGTGAAAAGGGATTCCAAATCTTGGGGTTGACGACGGCAAAGAGAGAGTGAAGACGGGGAAAACGAATTTCACACTTTATTTTCATCCTTTTTGCATCATCGACCAAAGCTGCATTCCTCTCTTTTCCTCACCCCTTTCTCTGTCTCTTTCTCTCTTTTATGTACCACCTTCTTTCTTTTTTCACTACCTTCGGCACCTCCTTTAGTTCCTCTCGCCTGGTCTTGTCACACCGAGTCGTCACGGGTTCCGCAGCGACTATAAAATATTTGCTTTGGTAATGAGGCCACGGTTGTAGCAGAAGAGGGGAGGTTTGAAGCGAAAGAATTTGAAGAGCAAATAAGGAAGGAAGCTGAAGAAGACGGCGAGTGCAAATTATCGCTACACCTTGGAAAAGGTTCGTTGCATCGAATGCGGATTACAGCGATCTGCTTGAACGACTGATAGTCTCGATCTGATCCCAGGTGGAAAATTCTATAGAATTTTTGTAGAATGCACTCTATGGAATTCTTAAAAGAATTCTACTCAAATTTCTATAGAGACTTCACAAGAATTCTACAAGAATTCTAGTCCAATTTCTGAAGAATTTTATGTAGAATTTCTGTAGTGTCGAATTCTGCCCTCCAAAATAAAAAGATACATAAGTGACATTGTCGCTTAGGTTGACTTTTCCTTTGATAGGTTTAAGAGAATAACCCTAAACCACAAAGTCACTTACGTATTTTTTTTTACTTTTGACAGCAGAATTCTTATGAGGATTCTTTAGAAATTTCTAAAGAATCCTCACAATAAATAGAATTGGACTAGAAATAGAATTCTTGTGGGGGCTTTGTAGAAATTGGAGTAGAATTTTTGTGAGGATTTTATAAAAGCCATTATACATAAATTCTATAGAATGTTTCCACTTGGGATCTTTACTAAATGGGCGTTTCCACGAAAATATCATTTTTCTGTTACCATGATTTTATAGGTAAACCTACACTTAAAATATAAGTTATATTGCATAAAAACTTACAGACAAACTCCCTGAAATAAGAACAAAAGCTCACAGTCATTAAAGAAACCTTCATGAAAAGATATAACATATCATAGTTGGACCAAATCCCAAAAATACACTTGTGTAATATTTGTTACCAGCTACAAATTGAATGCTTTGTATGCTCACAGCTTTTCTGCGCAATGTTTGAAAATTCTGAAAAAAACGTGCTAGTTTAGTAGAGCATGGGCACTTAATTTCGGTGGCCAAAAAACGTCTCCGCAAGGAAAATTATGTGCCTAAAAAATCATGTGTATTTCGTAAAAATCAAAATTAAAATATGTATAAAAATGTCTTTTCTTCAAAAGTTACATGTCAACAAAAAGATTTTGTTCCACAAAAAAGTTCTATTTTATTAAAAAGAATAACTTTTGTCTACAACTTTTTTCCGAAAAGTTAGAATATTTTGAAATATTACATAAAATGGTCAAATAATGGAAAAATATTACTTGTTCCTATCAAATTATCGTCTAAAAATATTTTTAGAACAAAGAGGTTTTTATATTTTAGAGGGCTAAAGTTTTTCGCAAAGTAACATCATTTTAGTAAAAATACAAAATAAAAAATCATTTTTATATCAAATTTTCGGCAAATAAATCTATCATTATTATAATAAGTTAACCCTTTTCTGACAAATTGAATTAGAGAAGAGTTTAAGAAAATATTTTTAATTTTTAAATTAATTTTTTAATTAATTTTAACGAATTTTTAATACGAAAATTTAATTAAATGTTAAACACCATTTCATTTGCTTACTTTATTGATTTTTCGTGATACAACCTAATATAATTTCCATTAAATTTTATGTGAGTAATATCACAGAGAAACAGTAATATTATTATGTAATATATTATATTGTATCTGTATTATAATTATAATATCTTGTATCTATAATATAATATAATATAATGTAATATAATATAATATAGTATAATATAATATAATACAATTTTTATAATATTATGTAATATAATTTTTTATATTATTTAATAATATTTAGAGAACAAGTAATCCTTTGGGTTTGAAATTTTAGTGTTTAATTAAATTATCCACATAATTTGAGTTTATATAATAAAATAAATACTTGTATGTGTTTCTTCCAGTGACTGGTGTTTTTTGTTACTAAAATTACGAAGAAGATATTCATTCACTTGTAAGTATTGTTTTTGTGTTTATACTGCTTTTCAATAACGAATTATATATTTTTCACAAACTATTGAATGTGATTGTAGTTTCATACGAATTTCAAGGTAATTTATTTGAAATATTATCAGATAATCAATTAATTATATTATTGAATATTAATTTGTATTACTCTTAAACACGAATAATATTTTCTAACCTCAAAATTTACTTCTCTTCTGTAGATATCTGTAGAATTTTTGAGAATTAATTATACAGGAGAAAATGTTGATATCAAAATTAATTTTCTTTCCCTTTATTTTAATGATTTTATTTTATCGTTTTTATTATTTTGTTTAAGTTGAATGGCACAGCGAGAAAACATGCTTACTTTTCTTGTATGATCTCGTCTCACGCTATCTTAGTTTGGGTTAATTCATACTATGACAGTATACATTCATACTTATGTAGTGTGAGGTAACACTAAATAAGTATGAATGTATACTGTCATAGTATGACAGTATACACGGAAAAAATAAGTACTTGAAAATTTACTTGACTGTGCTAGATTCCAGGATAGGCCACAAATTTTTAAAAATTTC
>JBAGKK010000232.1:625846-638288 GCA_037177015.1 Euceroptres primus
TTCCTCGAGAACGTTATTCGTGACGCTGTCACTTACACCGAACATGCCAAGAGGAAGACTGTCACTGCCATGGACGTTGTCTATGCTCTGAAGCGTCAAGGACGTACTCTTTACGGTTTCGGAGGTTAAATTCAGGGAGTCTGAGATACTTATTGCAAACAATCGGCCCTTTTCAGGGCCAACAAATATTTTTACCGAAGGAATGATGTTTTGTTTTTCTAAATGTTCTGCGTTTTTATGTGCTTTGTTATATTGAATGCCAGCTTATTATACGTTTCTTACTCGTTTTACAAAATTAGCCAGGGTGTCGAGCGCACCGGGGAATTAGGTTTCACCGGGAATTTTTTTTCAGATCGAGAATTTTTTAATTTAATGGTGAAATATACTTATTTTCACTTTATTTACGGCTATTTTAAAAAGGGGACGAAAATCATAGGGCACATTAACAAATTTCTTCCATATCGGATGACAATGATCGAAACTTATTTTTACATTGACGTGTTTGTCACTTCTCTAAGAGAAATGTAAATAATGAACATTAACTTTTATTTTTGTAAAAATGTAAAATAAGTGTATAATTTAATGTTTAAAGTACGGAAAGAATAATAATGTGTTTATTTCGTGAGAAAAAGAATAAGTTATCTAGGATAATATAAACGTTTATATCCATATTCTTCAGTTTCGACGTTTTGTCAATTTTATATGATTTTTTTCGTGTGAAAGGTCCAATTAATAAAAATATCTCTTAGTATTTATAAAGTCCGAAACGTTGCCTATATCAATGCTAAAAGATGTTTTTATTAATTGGACCTTTCACACAAAGGAAAAATATATAATATATACGTTATTGCAAATAAATAAAGTAAAATTAGTCGGGAAAATGAAAAATTTGGTCGGGAAAAACCCGGGAATTTTGAATGGCCTGATCTCTAGACACCCTGTTAGTAGTTGAAGACAAACCTATAAATGCAGCTGCAATTTGATTTTCATCTAATGATTATAGGGGAAAATTAGCAATCAAAACTGAATAAACATTGTTGAAAAATGGATATTTTTATTAAACATAAAAGAAACAACGAATCGTCTCATACACTCATAGAGCAAGTCATATTTTCAATCGCCGCATCTGTTTCACAGCAATATTCGATATTAACAATGATTTCATTTAATAATAGAACAATAACAAATATGTATTACAACATCCTATATAAGATATTTCCACCTACTAGGAACAAAACCGTACAAATGTTGCTACACACGTATCTAACATTCAACATGGTCTTTACGTAATCAGTGAAATGTCTATGTATTTAATCTAAAATTCTAAAGAGAGTAGAGGACTTCATCGGGATTGAGGAAAACACACGAGATTAATAAAGAATTAAACAGCCCTCCATTTACGAAGACATATTGTGCAGATATGCTGACGCAGAGTTTAAAAGTCCCAGTCGTTGCTTTTGCTTTCGCTGCTCAGTCATCTATAAAAAAAAAAACAATAAAATTAATTATTTTACATTACATTTTTGCGACCCTCCTTTTAACTAAGAACGATGATTTTACATTACCAATTTTTTCAAATATTTCTGAATTTCACTTCAAATTCAATCGTTTGATATTTCAGAAAGTTTTCAAATCCAAACAATTTATAATAATATTTATTTGAATTATAAAATAACTTAGGTATTACATAATTCAAATCTTTAGACCAAAAATGAAAAACAAACCTGATCACGAAGTTCAGTAAGTTGTTGTGAAAGACATTTAACTAATTGTTGCGTGGTCTCCAATTGTGATTGCAGACTTCTGAGTTCGACTTGTTCGCCTTCACCTTCATCAGCAGCTAAGGATTTCGCTCTCAGCCGTGGAAACCAGTCGAGGTTCCGATCCTGTGAAAGTACATAGAGCTTAAAGAAATGCACTTTAAAAAGATTTTCCAAGCTCTATGAACTATTACCTTAACCATTGCGTAAACGTAGGATTCCGGTCCTGTAAATTCAGTCGGATCTTTCACCTTCACGAGAACTATGAAGTAGAGGTAATGCCACATATTGTGCTCGTGCTTCACGTGCTCTTCGAACGAGACTGTTTTATTATCAAAAGCTGATCTGTTCAACCCTAGAAATGGTATAATTAAATTAGAAATCAATCAGAGTAGGACCCGATTATATAGTATTCGAAAAACACGATTCAGGAAAAATTCTGGAACAAAGAGAGGCGAACTATTTTTTTTTAAAGCTCGATTCAATTTTTAGTAATATTTACCAAGGACTTTTCGATTTCCTTCCTTGTTTCAGAATTTGTATAAATTTAGTTGTGAAAGATGATGTACATACCGCATATGAAACAGGTGTTTTTCAAAATCAACTCTTTTTGCTGCTTTTCTGATCTCAGATCCGCAAAAGTATCGATGATGACACCAAAAATCAGGTTGAGAACGATAATAATCACTATGAAGAAGAACAGTAAATCGTAGACAACTCTAGCAACGAACAATGGTTCCTGGAATGCAAAAAGAAATTTTAAAGCAAGTTATTTAAAATTTAAAAGTAAAATTAATTTAATAATTCATAATTTAAAAATTACTTACCGTACTTGAAGGTGCCCGCAAAATATCACCGATTCCTCCACCGTTTCGAAGTCCTTGATTCAAAGTTGTGACGATACACATGACCAGTGAATCGCAGGCTCGCTCCTTCATCTCTCCTCCAACATTGACTAATTCTGATTCCACACTATCCTTTCCATGTTCTTGTGCGTATCGAGAAATTGTTTCTGTAATTTCGCAGCTTTCGTTATCCTCTTTGCTGCAGGAACCACTCACTGCAATTTTCTCTGGCGCTAGAAACAAAGATTTTTCAACTTTATTACCACAATTCAAAGAGAATTCGAGGGAAAAAAACATGTAAAGACTTACAGATTATTTCTTCATCGACACTGACTAAGAAATCGTCTTTGAAAAACATAAAACCGATAATGGAAAACATATAAACCAGAATCAGTGCCAGAACTGCGGTCAAAATTATAGACCTTCCGTTCCTCGTCACCGATCGTATCACATTGAGCAAAGTTTCTTCCCGGTAGATTACGTCAAACAGCTGGAAAAATAAATTAAATCTTAAATTTAAAAAAATCAGAATAATTAACCATTGCTTAAATTTATAAGAAATAAAACGTACCAAAACAGAGTAGAAAAATGGGTGCATTAATATTCCGAGGACACAAAATATGAGGTACGATATGTGATAGAGCAGTTCTACATCGGTTACAATTTGCTCGATATTCTTGGTCAATGTACCCTGGTTTCCTATTATACTAATTAGATGAACTACTTTTAAGACGACCTGCAAATATAATAATGATAAAACGAGTGCCTCTTTCGGAAAAATAGATTGATAAATTGATGAATTAAAACTCATTTTACTCACTGTCAGGAATCCAAGTAACCAGAGAGTAGGTTCTGGTCCTATCGAAAAAATTAATCTTAATATAGTGGAAGCGACTAATGTACGTATGCCGGATTCTCGAGGTAGAGTAACTACGATAACTGCTGATGAGAGCATGACTGCCCAGATAAGTCCGGAGAAATGTGAACTAAGTTCTGAAACATAAATTTTCAGTTAATTTTTATTTACTTCTCCTTGATTCAATTAATAAGATAGTGAGTTTCGACTTACTGGGAACGGAGTCAATGAAGGGGTAGAAAAACGCAACAATGAGATTAATGAGTACGGCACAGTTGAAGAGAATATTGCTCCATAAAGACATGTAACTGCTCATCCAGAATAACATCGGTTGCCCTGAGAAATTAATTGCTACTTAAAAACAACATTATTATTATATAAAAACAGAATGTGAATAAAATTATATAAAACTAGAATGAATTTTTTTAAAAAGAATTGAAAGATGTTTAATCGCACCTCTAAGTTTCTTTTGCCATTTCATCTCGTTGAACATGTCTTCGGTTCTTTCGAAAAAGTCCGAGACTTTCGAGCCTTGATCGTCTCTTTCAGCTGTATTCAAAACCCGGATTTTCGTGTCCACTGTGATCAGCTCACAGATTTCTGGTATCGGAAAGACGATTTGCTCGAGAGTTCTATCATTTCTGACAATCTGAATGATAAAAATATAAAATATTGTAGATATATGGAAGCTAAAATTAATTTTATAAATTACAGTTGTTTAATAAATTTAATCACTTCGATTTGGGCAGTGTGAGATGCATAATACTGAAGTGCCTTATTAGTTTTGGGATCTGCGCTGCTCTGCTCCGACGGTTTTAACATCGCTGCTAATTCCTTATTGTGTTGTGCTAATTGATGGCAGAGAATATAAATATTGTGTCCAACCTGAAGCAAAGAATCATACAAAATAAATAAACATTTACTACATAAATACTGAAATAATTTTTAATAATTCAAAAATAAATAAATAAAAAATACCTCTTTGGGTGAAACTCCATCTTCACCATCAGAAGAAGAATCGTCAGCATCTCCATCATCATCTAGCGACTCCTGGTGAAAAGCCGTGCACGCGACGTCGACAAGTTGCTTCGGATTCATGTTGTACAAAATCCTTTCAGCATTTTCGCTATCACCTCTGCTTTCCATAATCGCGAGCAAAAGTTTGCTAGCGTTGTTTTTCAATTCCAAAACTAGATCCATCCTTGTCTTTCCAAGCGGATTTATATCGTTCAGAATCAAGGCTGTTATTATGTCCAAGCCATTAGATTCGTGAGTGGCTATGCAGTTTTGATTATCGTGACAGGGACCCTGACAATATTCTGTCAAAGTTTCTAATGTCTGGTTGATTAATGCCACGTTGTGTTCATTTATGTACAAACCCAGGAGGCCCAAACCACCTGTCGTTGAGCCACAGATACAATCGAGAAACATCAGCGTTTCTGAGACGAGATTAAAATTCGTTTTGTTGTTCTGGTTCCGCAGAAAATTCTGTAAGCAGAAATTATTAATTAATAATTTTTTTTTGAATAAGGAAATTTTTGGGGTGTATAAAATTATAATAATATGTATAGAGAATATTCTGGAAGATTCGGAAATATTTTGACAAATTTTATATGCCAGGGTGTCTAGCGTTTCTTCTTAAAAAAATTCCAAGACCTTTCCAGGTTTTCCAGGTAAAAAATAAATTTTTTCAGCTATCATTTTTTAATAATTACCCTAAACTTTCATGGAAAAAATCTTTTTTTCTTGAACTTGTACGATAGATAAATAGTTTACACAACAAAATGAACAGCATAAAATGTTTATTACACAATTTCTGAAATTCTAGAGTTTAGCTAACTGTATTTATCTGTATAAGCTCAACAAATTATTTTTTAAGGAAATACTCTCTAAGAAGAATTAGTAGTTTTCTACTAAGTCGTTTATCAATTGCTTTAGTAAACGTTTCTACTAATGTTTAATGAAAAAGTTAATTTTTTACAAATTCATTTAGTAACCTTACTATGAGTTAGTAAGCCTTTAAGTAAATCAGTAGTTTTCTACAAAAGCTACAAGTAATTAATAAATGACTTCTCCTGATTTCATTCAGGGTTGCTACAAAATCTCAATTTCAAAATTTCCTGATTTTCCCTGACCAATTTTTTATTTCAACCACTTCTATTTGAAACAACGTAACTCATTTTTGCGCATTGTCAGACGGGCGTCTGTCCCGCTTGTAGCGCCTGACTTACGTCCGTCTGACAATGCGCAAAAATGAGTTACGTTGTTTCAAATAGGAGCAGTGGATTTTCCCTGATCGTTATCTGCCGTTATAATCATAATTATATGATACAGTAGTTCAATTTTAAGGAAAATAGGGGATTTCTTTTTCGAAAAAAGGGATTTTAAAAAAAGGAAATTATATTTCTTTTAAAAATACCAGGGAAGCTGCAATTCTCCAGAATCTTAACAAAATCTTCAAAAATCTTAGGTTTGTTTAGAATCTAATAAAACACTCCTCAAATGTCTAAACTTTCAGAATCTTTGGAATGCTCTAGATTTTCTAAAATCCTTCAAGACTTCTGAGTTTTCAAAAAACTTTTAAAATCTTTTAAAATATTTTTATTTTCCACAAACCACTTGTAGATACATTAAATCTTTCGAAATCCCAAAAAATTCTTTACAATCTAGATTTTTGGGTGTTTTAGAATTTTTCAGAGAGATTTTCTGATTCTTCCAAAAATCTTCCATAATGTTCTAAAATCTTCTAGTCTCTTCCAGACATTTTTTAAAAGACTTTCAACAAGTATACAGAATCTTGATTCCATTCAAGGTTGCTACAAAATCCCAATTTCAAAATTTCCTGACTTTCCCTGACCGTTACTTGCCGTTATAATTATAATCATATAATACAGTAGTTCAATTATATCAAAAATAGGGGATTTCTTTTTCGAAACGGGATTTTGAAAAAAGGAAATTATATATCTTTTAAAAATACCAATGAAGCTGCAATTCTCTAGAATCTTAACAAAATCTTCAAAAATCTTAGGTATGTCTAGAATCTTTGGAATGCTCTAGAATTTTCTAAAATTCTTCATGACTTCTGGAGTTATCAACAAACTTTTAAAATCTTCTGGAATATTTTTAATTTTCCACAATCTTGTAGATTCATTAAATCTTTTGAAATCTCAAAAAATTGTCTACAATCTAGATTTTTGAGTGTTTTAGGATTTAGAATCTCCCAGAGACTTCCTGATTCTTCCGAAATCTTCCATAATGTTCTAAAATCTTCTCATCTCTTTCAGACTTTTTTTTTGAAGACTCAAAAAGTTTATAGAATTTTAGGAAGATTCTGAAAACAGTCTAGAAGATACTTCAAGAATATTAGTCTTTTGTAGACTTAAGACGATTCTAAAGGATTCTGCAGAATTCTGGAAATTCTAATACAGTTCAGAATAATGTACTTGAAGTTCTGAACGTCCAAATGAACGAAATCTTTATTTAATTTCGTTTTAAACTCAAATTTGTTCAAAAATATTGATTTATCAATATAGAAACTAATGTAATGATAAAGAAGCTGATGATATTTCTCTTTACATATTCTCTAGATTAAACGATATTTCAAGATAAATTTGAGTTAAGAAAAAAATTTCTTTCATTTGAAGGTTTAAAACTTCGAGTACATTTCAAAATATTCTTGACGATTCTAGAAGATTTTACAAGATTATGGAACAGTTCAGAAGATTCTAGACGATTTCAGAAGATTTTGGAACATTCTAGTATATCTTGTAGAATATTAAAGAATTTTTTAGAATTCTTTAAGATTGTATAAGATTATTATAGATAAATAAAATTATTTAGTTCTAAAAGATTATGGAAGAATCCAGAAGAATCTAAATGACTGTAGATTTTAAAACAGTCTAGAATATTTTGGAGAATTTGTACAGATTTCAGATAAGTTTTGAAGATTCTAAAGAATTTGAGAGAATTTCGGTAAACTTTTGTAGACTTTGAAGGATTCTAAAAGATTCTGTAGAAAATTCTAAAAGAAATTTCTCATAATTCTTGGAAAATTATTCGGAAATTTGAATATAAAACGGAAAAATGGGAGAAAAAGGAATGAAACTCTAAAAAAAGTGATTTTAAGAGATTTGAAGAATATGTGAAAGGAGG
Source organism: Euceroptres primus (assembly GCA_037177015.1). NCBI lineage: Eukaryota > Metazoa > Arthropoda > Insecta > Hymenoptera > Figitidae > Euceroptres > Euceroptres primus. The sequence goes on from JBAGKK010000232.1 coordinate 633,460, forward strand.
AAAAAGGGGAATAGGGAACTTACTGTGATCCCTAATTCCGTAATATTACAATTATGTAATTATAATAATTGTTAAGTTATAATTATAACTATTGCAATATAATTATAATTTGTTGAATGAAAAAAAATCCCTGACTCTTTGAAAGTTTTCCCTGACTTTCCCTGATTTTCCCTGACCATTTTTAAATTCCCTGACTTTACAGAATTCTCTAACCTGTAGCAACCCTGTTATTTGAAGAAAACTACTAATTTAAATGTAGAGAGATAAGAATTCCAGGATGAGTGAAATTCAAGGACTTTTCCAGGTTTTTCCAGGTAAAAAAAATTCAAGAACTTTTCCAGGTTTTCAAGGATTTCCAGGACGCTAGACACCCTGTATATGCAGAAAATGCGATGATTTTCTAAGAAATTGTGGAAGTATTTAGAAAATTTTTGATTTTTTTGATTTTTGGTATCCGCGCATCGATTTTAATTAAAAATGTAAAAATTTTACTTTCCGATTTTAAAAAGGAAAAATACTTGAATTTAGAAATATTATATTTCTTTATAATATTATAAACTAAAGCTTGTTTTTACTTGTAGTTCACGGTTGTGATTTTCGCACAAGAGCTGCAGAAATCTGAGGATGGGTTGCATCACCAAAACTTTTGTGCTGAGTTGCGCCTCGTCTCTCTCAACTCCAGCACCGCCAGCATGTCTTTCTAATTTCTCAGCAAGCATATCCTCCAGAGCACAACCAAGAGCCACATTATTTGAAACATCTTCTCCTGGAGCCAAATTTCGAACCGATGCGTACGCTTGAACAGTTGAAGCGGCGGCTTGGTTCAGTTCTTCCCGCAACTCGTCAGTTATAACGATTCCATTCGGTTTTCCTGCGTAAAAACAAGAAGAGAAATGAAAATATAAATTGGTATAAAATGTAGCAAAAAAAAAACAACAAATGATGTTTGCAAATTGTCAAAAAAACATCGAATTTGATTAATGGAACTAACATAAATAACTAAATATAAATTCCAATAGAAAAAGAAACATAGTAATATGATATAATATAATGTGAACAACAAAAACTTGGAAACAAAATGAAAGTTATCAGCTGAATAGTGGAAATTATACAATTAAAAAAAAAACTTCATCACACCTGGCTTTCTCGCTATTTTTTCTAGTTCCTTACTCTGTTCCTTGTTTTCGTGAGCCTTTGCTGCTAAATCGGAGGTGTTGACTGTCACTGTCGATTTGATTTCTTGTTGGGAGTCCTTCATCTTATCGTAAAATACCTGAGAAAATGAAAAATCAAAAGTGTTAAAATTCAGGTTTTTGGATTTAGTAATCATAGAACGATAGAGTTTGAAGGAAAGATTTTAAATTGTACCTTGAAAAATGACTGACTCAAGTCTAAAGCCATCAGTTTGGTGAAGACACTCTTTTGAATGATTGGATTTCCTCCTTCTAATAATGCAATTCCTAGTTCCACCACTTCAACGAATATACTGGGCGAGTGTACACTTTTTATCACTAATTCCACAAGTAGATCTGAAGCTCCTTCTCGATCCAGGTGACTCTGTACCTCGTGCAAGGTGCGACCAGCTCTACTCAAGATTTTTGCTTTAAAAAAATTAACATTATGAACGTAAAAATTTAATTTAAATTTATTGAAATTTATAATCAAAATTTTAATTTTTAGAATCAAAAAAAGGAAGCATATAAACTTAAAAGTATACCATAATAATTATGGAGTACACATTTTTTAAACTTATTTAATCTAAATGAAAATTTAAATCTTAATAAAATCAAATTTTATCGTAATAAAAAGTTTTAAACACCTCCAGGGCCGTGAGTCACTGGAACTGCACAAGGAGTTCTAATATCTACAGTCTCTGGTTTTTGAGTGAATGATTTTCCAAAATATCTGGCTAGCAGATTATTCCTAAGTGCATCGCCCTAAAGAAAAAAATAATTATTAGTTTTGTGTGAAATTTGATTTCAAATCCGATGTACCAATACACAGAGGATAAAATACACTTCGGTTTGTGCTACAAAAAGTGCAACTGCATATATTGTTTATCATATATTTATATACACTAAAATGAGGAAAAGTACAAATACGTTCTGCTAAAATAAAATGAAAATAATATATATAAATAAAAGCTTAAGAATTGTATTGACGAAACTATTTCAAAAAAAGTCACGTTGAGTCTTTATTATTGCAAACTTAAAGCATGTGCAGGGAAAATTTACAAGAAAGTGTTTTTAAAAACTTTTTTCGAATTAAAAAATAAAAAATTTAATGATAGTTTGGAAGCTCCAAGATATTTTTTAAACTACATGATAAATAATAAAATATGTATTGGTACATCATCTTTTTAATTTGGATTCATACCTAATGTTTTCAGGGAAAATTTTTAAAAGGTCTCAATATATGCAGACAAGCCTAATTAAAACAAAATGATTAAACAAAATTAGATTTTGTTCCCCTTTTTATTAAAGGAATTTAGAGACTTTTAATTAATTAGAATACGAAATCACTATTCATAAAACTGAATTTAAAATTGAATCTTATCACAATAGAATTAATTAATAATAAACATAACTACATATAAAATATAATATAATAATATAATTTTAATGAATATTATGAATATTTCATTAAATTACTTATTATCGTTTTTCAACTTATACGCAATAAACTATTGAATAGAAATAAGGCAGTTTCAAAAAGCGAGTACATAAATCAGCCAAGTTTAAAATCATGCAACTTTTAATTTTAATTATTGCATTAAAGCAGATATTTTTTATTTTGTCTTGTAAGACTAAGAATGTGATGGATATCGCAAAATTAATGGGTGACAAATGTTTGAAAACATGCAGTCAAACTGTATGGTTTCGTAAAATCTTTGAAAAAATTGAAAAATGACGACTCCTAACTAGGATTTATTTTACCCGCTGCTGTTGCGTCATTCGCTGATTTTCAATCTGTTCAAAGGAACCCGTTGCGAGTTCAGACTCGATGTCCTTTGTAGTTTCTGACTTTTCCCCAATATCCGGAATCTCCATTAGCAGCATGAAAACACTTGAATCTAGAGATCTAATCTACAAGAGCTACTCACCTGCTCCAATAGTTTCTCAAAAAAAGCTCACTGAGAGCAAATATCAAACTTAACATTTATCGCGAAACTTCATTGGCAAGCCATGAATAATTATCTAATCGCATACTGATCCTAATGTACTGTGAAATATTAGAGCACTCGACATTCGAGAAAAAGGCTCCAAATTTATCCAAACTAAATCATCAATTAATGATTTTCATTTAATTTAGGAAAGCGAATGCTCTTGATTTTATGCTTAGTAGTGACTTTTTAGATTTCTGCATGATCGAGAATCGTATAACTTGAAATTTTCATGCTTTGAAAAGAATATTATTTGATAAAATCTCACCTTTTCTCCGTATTCTGGATCGATGGCCATCATTTCTCGCAGTGTCCTTAGAACTTTCACACACAACTTTTCTTCCTTCTCTTCTAGTAACTTTTCGGTGTGCTTTATTAATCTAGATTTCAGCAAAAAGGGTGAGAATTAGCTGTGAGTAAAAGAGAAGTCATTCGTTTTTAAATAAACCCCAGAATGATTTTGGTTTCTTACCGATGAATGAAACCCCCATTCTCGCATTTTCTTCTAGCTTCAGTCGCTGCTGGGAAAAGTAATTCAGGCCTGTAGAGAATATCCACAAGCAATGATAATTCCGATTGTACCAAAGGTTTTAATTGTTCTTCTAGAAGAGACACTATGTCTTGCAGTCCTTCGATAATGCTACGATCTAATCTCATCAGCTAAAAGAAAAAAAATCCAGACACAATATAAAATTATTAAATTTCTGCCAAGGGGCAACTGTTACTAGAGTTTATTTTTTATTTCTAAATTTTATTTAAAGAAAGTAGCAAATAAGATTCATATTCAACAAAAAAAAAACTTTATGTAATTTAACTTTATGTAATTTATTTCTCAATCCGAAAAGAAGAAAACTACACCTCCATTATAAGTTTAAAAAATTGTGCCTAATCTAAAAGGTTTCGATCGCTGTTTCATAACCTGCAGGAACTTTTAAGCTTCTAATTATAAAACCGAATCTTTAATTACTTCCAAAAATTTTATTCAATAGAAAATTTTCAAGAAACTCAAAATAATTACCTGACTGTGAGTGCGTTCGACTTTTGGTTGTTTCGCAGCCTGAAGCCATTTGCTGGTTTGTCTGCTGAGCATCGCAGCTTTGTTGAACATGGAAGCCACTTGACTCTCCAAATCCGTTGGAATTGCAATCCCTCTCGATTTGGCTAAAATGTACGTTAATTAAAATTGTAATTTTTTATGTACATCATGAGATTAAATAATGTAAAATTAATTGTTGAATTTATGAGCTACTAACCGACATCGGACAGTGTTCTTATGCAATTTTCTACGCTGAAGCGTTGTCCTGCAGTGAGCCACGTACATTGAGAAACTTTGAACGCAGCATGCAATAATTGGACGAATATTGGCTGCCGAGTCTGTATAGCAGAAAATTCATATAGACTCTCATCGACTCGTTAAGAGCATTTTTGTAGTAGGAAAAATAGAAAACTTCTCTAAATTTAATATTCACTCTATCTTTGCTACTATTTTAGAGAAATTACTACTAATTTTAGAGTTTGAAACTTTTTGTTTTTTTTTCTAAAGTAGATTTTATACTCAGGGGAGAAATTAATGATGGAAATTTCTTTTCATCGCGCCTCTATTGAAACTTCGAGTTTCGGTACCTGTAGAGGGGGGGGGGGGGGGGGGGGGGGGGGGGGGGGGGGG
>JBAGKK010000232.1:650844-679578 GCA_037177015.1 Euceroptres primus
AATGAAATTCAAGGACTTTTCCAGGTTTTTCCAGGTAAAAAGAAAATTCAAGGACTTTTCCAGGTTTTCAAGGATTTTCAGGACGCTAGACACTCTGAAATAGGTTCAAAAAGATTTAATTGCAGACTCACCTACTTCCGAAAATGCCTTCAGCCTGGGTACCAATCAATTCCAAGTCGATGCCCTTTTGTCCAAGACTTACGTCCACAGAAGCTTTTTCATTTTCGTCAAATTCTTGTTTGAAAATACTTAAAAGGCAGGAGATTCGAAAATCTAATCGCACGTCAAGAATAAACTGCAAGATTTCTATAATTTTAAGTTTTGTATCCATTACGAGAGGATATTCTTTCTTGGCGGATGTGTTTTGTTTTTGAGAGGAACTCCCTGCGAGAACTTGACCTGCTGGTCCCAAAGTTAAACTTGTCATTACTGCTCCCATGTCTCCAATGCATCTGAGGACACCGCCTTCAGCTATAGAAAAAAAATTATAACTGTTAATATCAGTGCATTAATATTCTTTCGAAATTGAAAATTTTGTTAATTGATATCTGTTATTTTGCCTGTAATTCTATAATTTTATTTATATTTTTATTCATATCTTTATGTATATTTATATATTTACTTATATTTATCTGATGATTGAAATTTTGAAATTCTAGAACAATAAAACTGTTGATACAAAATCTTAGATAGTCGTAAATAGAGACAAAAAATTGTAATTATTTCTAAAAATTGTGGTGTACATGCGGCGTTTGGGCAAAATTAGTTATTCACAGGAAATAATTTTCTACTCTTACATACAATAACTTTTAATAATAACGCATTACCTGTCTCCTCAGAATCCACGCTTTCGGCTATGAAACATTCACGATGTAGTTAGAAGCATTCATCAAACTAACATCAAAATAATTCACCATTTCTAATATAATATATTCAATCCGTTCTGATTCTTCTGAGAAAATTTAACTTTTTAAAAAGGAATACTTCATGCGAATATTATTTACAAATCTTCTAAAAGCTCAGTTTTCACTGTCAAGGATTATTTACAAGATATTTATATTTACAAAATAATTTTTGTTAGTTTACAAAATTATTTTATCAGGAATACTTACAGTCGATTTCTCCAGTCGGAATTTTCCCGTTTGAGCAATCGTTCTCGGAGACACAATCCAAAATATTTAGGAGGGTTTTCGTCAGTGTGAGCAGATCACTGAAGCCGTAGAATCCAAAGTAAATAAGATCTCTTGCAAGTTTAACGACCTGGATAATAAAAGTGGGGATATGGAAGCAAAAGCTTGGAGGGGAGTAAAAAAATGTCTAATTTCATTTTCAGACTTTTACCTCAAAGGTGAGTTTGTTTTGTTCCTGATCGGCAAAAGACCAAACTTTGGCTACGACATTGCATAAATAGTCTTCCACAAACATGATCGTAGAACTGAATTTCGCTCTGACAGCTTCTTTATTTTCATCAGGCATTTTATTAGTGTCATAACTGGAAAAAAGTATTTATAAAAGTTCAAATTCAAATTTAGACCCAGCAAATTTCAAGAACTTTCAAATTCGAATAATTTAAAGTTTGCAGTAATAATATCCAGAAATGTTTACATACTCATTTATGCTCATCTTCGAAGGAATTTCAGACCACAAACGTGCGTATTTTACTGGCGTGACTTGCTCTTGTGGATCTCTGTCGACGTGTAGATGTAACATCAATCGGCAGAACGATGCTCGTAATTCGTATGAAACAGATTCATCTTCCATGCATCTAAAATTTAAAAAAATGAGTTTCCAAATGAGTTTCCAAATCCTAACATCTGCTTCCAAATCTCTCTTGAACCTACTTGAGTATTAAATCGATGTCTAAATGTGGAGAGAGATTATTGAGAGCCAAATATTGTCTGTTGAGACACATATTGCTAAACAAATTCAACTGATGCCTATAATAATCCAAAATAGCAGCATCATCGATATTTCCCAGCTTCGCACCTCGCGACAATTCGCTCAAAGACATTGATTTCTGAAAATAAATTCTCATTAATTTATTTCCGCAGTCTATTATAAATCTTTAAATTCTTTTAAAAATTGGACGAACCGTTTCGTCGTTCCAGACGAGCATGACTTCGAGTTCCTCGATAATGGATATGTGTGGTTCCTCATTTTCGTTCCTCTCGTCGATGTCCATGACCTCCATCGGGGTTTTGACCATCCTACGAAAAGGTGTTTGCAAAAGTAGACGAAAATCGCTAACGATGGACGTTATCAAAATTTACCTAGTCTCTATCAAAATGTCTTTATTCTTTTCGCTAAGAACACTTTTGCAGATTAATTCTTGGGTAACGGCAATGGCTTTCTTGTTGGAGATACAGAGATCTGACAAGTAATCTAGAAATCTTGATTCCCAATTATACATATTTTTTCTCACGAGACCTACGAAAGTTTCAATCTCTGCGGCCGTTATGTGCTTCTCCAACAGTTTCCGGTTATTATGCAACAGAGCTGTTATCGTGTCTTCCGCCAGAATGTCATATCCAATCTGCTTTTGCATGAAAGCAAAATGCTTCGCGATGTATTCCTGTAATTCATAAATTAATTAATAATGAAAATTTACTCTTGCACAGTTTAGAAGCAATCTTGAAATTTTAAGATAATTCTTGGGAGAAACGTTTCACTTTTTACAGTACCTGGTTTTTTCTGTAATCTTGTTGCGAGAGCCTAAGTATACGGTAACATAAACGAAACATATATTTATAGGGAGCATGTCTTGGATCATTGAGCTCTTCTATTCTAAGGAATGGTCCCTCTCCTTCCGCAGATTCTAAGAAAGGTGCCTGCAATCATAATTATTGTATCAGGAAAATTATCCAATTGAGAAAAAGCTTTCCAATTCAAAAAATTTTTAATATCGAGTGCTTTAAAATTTTATACCTGGAGAATTTTGAACAACTGTCCAAGAATGTATTGCTCACGGAGCAGCTTTTGTCGGTCCCTCACTGCGTTTGTGACGGTCAAATCAAGCGCTTCAGACTTATTCTGCTCGTTTTCTAATCCAGCTATAAAATATACAATATCCTGTAATAAACTGGTCACTGATCTCCTTTCGTTGTGCGATATCGTTCCCTTTTCTAATTTGCTACTAATCGACGCCAAAACTTTGCAGGCATCGTTTGCGAAATCCAAATCTCGGACCTCGACTGGCGACACGGATCTCAAAGCGAAAGCTTCTTTGTCTTCCTTACTCGTCGCGCATCCAACCTTTCATAAAAAAAAAATTAGTACAAAATAGAGAGTTTAAAGAATAATTTTCTTTCTAACAAGCGATCGAATACAAACCTTAGACATTACAGGTTTTTCATCGTCCTTATCTATTGGTACACTAGTTGAATGTACCCAAGTATTTGTACAAATGTGGTGCAGTCTTACAAACGACGACTGTGGAACTAAACTATCACCCCTTGTTAGAGTCGTGGGGTCTAATTCAAATAAAGAACTAATTTCATTGCTGTGCGGAACCGAAACTAATCTGTACACTGGTCCAGGATCTATTTAGGAACATACATTTCAAAGATTTATTAAATTATTGTAATTGATGAATCAAATATAAATTGCGGATATTGTTTAATTAATTTTGTTCATTGATAAGTCTAATCCTTCTCGTAATAATAATTTATTTGGTAAGTGACTAAAACAGAATTTACTAATACAATTATCTGGAAACATAATTATGTTTTCTGATGTACAACGAGAATTAACTACCTCTCTTTCCTTTCGTGGTTTCAACGGGTTCGTCAGTATCAATTTCCGCTGCCAGATACTGACCCGTTGCTAAGTGTTTGAACCTAAATAGTGAATTCCAATGACCAGCACCGCCTCTGCATGGATCGTGCTGAACAACCTGAAATTATATTCATTGTACTGCAAAATAAATCTCAACAATTTTTTAATTATTTCTACAAATATACTAAATGCTCCTAATAAATTTGATTAAACACTTTTTTGTAGAATGCAATAAATAAAATTTTAAAAACAAAAATTTTCATTATTAACAAAGCTCTCATTGATTTCGTTGTCACTTTTTCCAAAAAGTGGAAATTTAGCATTTATGCAATCGATGTTTTTTTTTTCTAAATTTACTCATATTTTTAAATGACCCTGGAGGCCTAAAAAGGCTTTTTTGTAACAAGCAGACTCGAAGCAAACATCCCGAGCAAAGAACGGACTAAATTTTTAAATATTGAGAAAGTCCTGATTTTATTTCATTGACTACTTTTTCGAAAAAGTGGAAATTTGGCATTTCTGCAATTGTTACTGCTTTCTTCTAACTTTACTGATATTTTTAATTGAACCTGTTGGCCGGCAAACGTTTTCTTGTAACAAGAATACGCTTATCAAACATCCGGAGCAAAGAACGAGATAAATTTTTAATTATAGAAAAAGACATGATTTTATTTAATTGGCTACTTTTTTCAAAAAGTTCAAATTTGGAATTTTTTCAATCGTTGTTGCTTTTTCCTAAGTTTACTGATATTTGTAAATGATGCTACCGATCAGCAAACGTTTATTTGTAACAAGGAGGCTCGAAGCAAACATCTCCCACAAAGAAAAGGAGAAATTTTTAATTATTGCGGAAATCCTGATTTTATTTCATTGGCTGCATTTTACAAAAAGTGGAAATTTGGCATTTTTGCAATCGGCGCTTTTTTCTAAGTTTACTGATATTTTTAATTGACCCTGAAAGCCGGAAAACGTTTTTTGTAACAAGGAGGTTCGAAGCAAATATCCCTTCACAAAGAAAAGGGGAAATTTTTCATTTTTGAGAAAGTCCAGATTTTATTTCCATTGGCTACTTTCTCCAAATCGTGGAAATTTGGCATTTTTGCAATTGTGGTTGCTTTCTTCTACGTTTACTGGTACTATTTTTAATTGACCCTCTGTTTGGCAAATGTTTTCTTGTAACAAGTATGCGCTTATCAAACATCCGGAGCAAAGAACGGGATATATTTTCAATTATAGAAAAAGTCCTAATTTTATCTCATTGACTACTTTTTCGAAAAAGTGGAAATTTGGCATTTTTGCAATCGTTATCGCTTTTTTCTAGGTTTACTCATATTTTTAATTGAACCTGCTGTACAGCAAACATTTTTTTGTAACAAGAAGGCTCGAAGCAAACATCCCCCACAAAAAAAAGGGGAAATTTTTAATTATTGAGAAAGTCCTGATTTTATTTCATTGGCTACTTTTTCCAAAAAGTGGAGATTTGGCATTTCTGCAATTGTTATTGCTTTCTTCCAACTTTACTGATATTTTTAATTGAACCTGTTGGCCGGCAAACGTTTTCTTGTAACAAGGAGACTCGAAGCAAACATCCGGAGTAAAGAGCGGGGTAAATTTTTGATTTTTATTTAAATTAATTTAAGAAAAAAAAATAAATTTTAATTATTGAGAAAGTCCTGATTTTATTTAATTGGCTACATTTTCCGAAAAGTGGAAATTCGGCATTTTTGCAATCGTTGTTGCTTTTTTCTAAGTTTACTGGTATTTGTAATTGATGCTGCCAATCAGCAAACGTTTATTTGTAACAAGTAGGCTTGTATCAAACATCCCCCACAAAGAAAAGGGGACATTTTTAATTATTGAGAAAGTACTGCTTGATTTTATTGACCACTGTTTCCAAGAAGTAGAAACTTGGCCTTTTCGCAATCGTTGTTGCTTTTTTCTAAGTTTACTGGCAGCTAGGAATCAAATAAATTACCTCAACTTCCCATAGAGCTTTACTACTGGTCGCAGCAGTAGCAGAAGTTCTGCCAGTTGTTCTGAGGAAAACATGTTGCTTTTTTTTGTACTCATCCATGGTGAGAAATTTTTCCTGCTCGGCATGAAAAAGCCGCACGACGTCTCCACCTTTTAGAATTTCCTCTTGATTTTCTCGATGCTCCATAAAGAGGGTGACTTTCCAGGAGGTTGAGGAGTTGACGACATTGACTTCCTTGCAGCCAGGATTGTCACTCAATTCGTAGTTTGCGGCAACATGCAAACCTTGACGACCGGCGTTCACTGGTTCCATGATTACTTTGTCACCAACGACGACGCTATCACCATCGCTTCGAAGCTTGTAAAAAGGCATTATGTAGAGCCAGGAACCCTCATTACCATTCGCATCGAGATAAACTCGCATCGCATTTTTCTCCAAAAGCGCTGGCAAACGCTTGTTCACTGTCAGGAACTTATTAGACTTGAGGTGGAGCAACTGAAAAACAGTGATTTAAAAATTATTTATTTTTTATTTATTAGTTAACAATCAGCTTCTTTAGAAGTAAAAACTGGCTTCTTACCTGAACAACGTTTCCGTAAGAAACAACGGATCCTAAAAGTTTCTTATTTTCAGATTCATTCTGCTTCTTTTCGATTTCGGCCGCATGCTAAAATTCACGATAAAATATCAATTATTTCATAAATTAGAAGCTAGTCCAGTAAAATTCGGTATTGCATTCTCATATAGATAATTTATTTGATATTAAAATATAAAAAATCGTGAAGCACGAATCAAATTATTTTGTTTTACAAGTTGTTTTACTTACGTGAAGTCTTTTGAGCAAAACAGCATCTGTACTTGAGCTTGCACTTTGTTTTGCGGCTTTCCAAAATTGTTTTTGAGCGGAATACCGGTTCATGGGGCATATTTTGAAAAGGCAGTCTGAAAAATAAATAAATAGAATGAAGATTAACGACTTATTCTTTACAGAGTCAAATTATTTCACAAGTTTTTTTGTATTCTTCATTTTTGTGTTTTGTATCATTTTTCTAGGTCACAAACATAAAACTCAATTTGTTGTACCTCTGAATTTTTTTGGCGGGTTAGATAAATCTCCAGCTTCCGGACATACTACACATCTATCATCAACCAATCTGCAAGAAAAAAAAAAAAAAGCTTCTTTTAAAATTAGTGAAAAATCGGTTAATAATTTTTGTTTACATTATAAAGTCAAATTTAGATATATAGATGATTTTTTATTGTTATTCTAAGTGTAAATATCAAATTAATCATGTGACTCAATCCTTTAAATGTAGTTCAGGTTTAGACGGAGTAGAACGAACGCATGAGAATCGATATTAGGGCAGGCCACGTCTTGGTTGGGATGATGTCAAAAATAATATATAAATTCAGAATCTAATCTGCACTTCAATATTATATTCAATATTATTTCTTGAGAAAATGATTTATTTCATGTTTATTTCATTTCAATTCAAACTTTATTCCCAACAATTAAATTAAATTATTATGCCTTCAGTTATTATAAGAGCTTTAAACTCAACCGCCATTTACTAAATAATAAAATTATTTTCGAGCTAGGGAAGAATGAGATGAGTGAGGTCTGAGAAATGAGAGCTTATGAGAAGTGGCAAGAGAAATAAAAGACAAAATGGAAAGAGATAAATAAAAACTATTACGAGCAGAAAGGAGAAGTGGAGGAAGGAAAGAGATGGGAAAAAAAATCGGAAAGAGTGCTAAGCGTGAAAGGTAAAAACCGATATTGTTATTTCTAGCCCCTTCGTTCCACTGGAGCAGTAAGTGATTGTGACTAAAGAGGAACATCATCATATATATATATATATACACACATCACTCGTAAGGCACCGGAAGTAGGGCGGAAGGAAGTAATTCGAGCGTGAGTTTGTCGAGTAAAAATGAGAAACTAGACTGATTTTCTTTCCAGTCAAGGATTATTAATTACTAACAATTTATCCTTAACCCACAACTTACACAACTACAATAATCATTCCTCAAATTATCCTCTAAACATAAAAAATATTTAATTTCAAAGAAAAAATACCATCTAGCCATTTATCATCTGAGAAAAATATTTTGTCGAAAGTTATATCTGAAGAAATGGATTTAAAATTTTAAAATGTTTTTATTTACCGAATGTTAAAAAGAAAGGAAGTGAATTGAGAGATTTCAAAGGTCGTGAATTAAATAATATGAAATTAATGAGAATTTAATTCATCATTTATTTCAATAGGTTTGTCGATATTCTAGTAAATTGCCCAAGTGATATGTATCGCAGACACTATAATAAACTGTCGATATCAGACATCAAATGGTGCTGTGGGAATACACGCTTGACTGAAAAGCGAGTAATTGTTTCGCAATCGATTTACTTTTTTTCGTATAATTGAATCTATTTTACACACTCAATTCAGAAACTGAAAAATAGATTGTCTAAATTGTCAGTGGCAAGTATAATTTTCAAATTTATATTTCCATCTGTTCTGAAAAAAGAAATAAATGTTTATTAATCAAAAATTCATGACAATTCGGAAGTATTCTAATAAATTTTGCAAGTTGTTAAGAAAATTTATAAGACTGAAAAGTTGAACAATCTTCTACAAACTTCTGAAATATTCTAGAGAAAGTTTCTGGAAAAAGCTAAAAGATTCTGGTGCAATCTACAAAATGGTAACATTTTCTAAGAAATCGTGTAAGCTTTCACAACAAAATAGAACAAAAATGTAGATTCAAAAGTTAAAAAAAAAATAAATAAAACATAAAATGTATGATTACTGGTAATTTTCAAAAAGAATTTTTTTAGTCACGAAAAAGGAAAAGACGATTCTTGAAGTTCATTATAAAAATGTTGGCATGTAAGCAGTCACTTGAGCAAGTCCCTCACTGACTAGAAAAGGAAACACCTTAAGTGTACTTATATATCTTTTGTGATGCGACAACCTGCTCTCAAATGCACAAGTTAACACACTAGTACAACTCAGGTTCATTCATATTGTACAATCTATAATGTATGCACAACTATTTCTCAAGACAAGTATTATTACGAATTACGACATTTTGAAAATAGGGCACTAATCACGAATCGTTTTGTCACTGGTGCTAGAAATAGAGATCAGATCTTTCAAATATTTGATTTTAAAATATTTTTAAACTCCAGATCATCATTTCGAGAAAAGATAAATAAAAACAGGTTGAGCTGAAGAAAAATTGAGATTGAACTTCCTTTTTGCAATTGAAATTAAAGAAGTTTTAACTAGCCTACGATTTTTATTTATTTTCTTACATCGTTAGGACAGAAGGAAAACGTGATTGATTTCTTAGAAGAATTTAAATCATAATCCATTCAGCATTATATAAAAGAAGCCAAGAAGTTATAAAGGAAGGTGAGGAAAATAAAAGAATAGTTTTAAGCAAAACACAAAGAAATTATTTTTTCTTGTTGAAATAAAAGCATCTTGTGAACTGATTTTTAGAAAACAAGAAGTAGAAACGCTTCATTCATCTCAAGATATTTTTGTTAAATAAAGTTTTTAATGGAAAACGTCAGTCAGCATTTGATTAAGTGTTAACTTTCAAGAAACAAGATTAATTTCTATGACTCAGAAATGTTTTGTTAACTATGTTATTCTTTCTGAAAATGTTTTTCCTTCCTATCAGATATTTATTTCTAAATGATTGAGTTTTTAAAATCATTTCAAAAATATTTTGCAACAATAAGTTATTAATAAACTGGAAATGTTTATTTTCCTTTAAAAAAAATATAAAATATGCAAGTTTAATATTTTTTATAGATAAATTGGAGTCAATCATGTGAGACTATCTCATCACCTATACTATTGAGATGAAATCGCTGAAGCACTGCCAACTGAAGGTCTTTGGTGACTTAATTAACCTATGTCAAGCACTATCGATGTTATAAAGAGGGTACCTTACATTCTATCTATACGATGCTGCACTTTAACTGCAAGTAACACGTGTGAGATGTGCACTTCTGGCAAATCGAGATAAAATTCACAATATACAGTAAAGAATTATTTTGGATTATGCAAAACTAAGTTTCCATCATTACCATCCGATATGAAAGAAATTTGATTTTTTTAGAAATAATTAAAAAATATTTGTTTAATTATTATTCTATTTAATCCTTTGAATTGTAAATTCATAATTTTCTTACAAGATTAGAAAAGAATATTCTCTTCTAATTCTTTCCTAATCTTTAAAGATGAAAGAATATTGCTCTGACTTTAATATGACAAGGAAAGAATACAAAATCAATTAAAAAATTGAAAATTGCTTTTTATCCCTGACAATATTTCCACTTCACTTCCAAGCTGAACTTTGTAATAAACGCGATTGTGATGATTCAATTAAATGGTGAAAATGAAGCCTTCTCAGATTCAATGATGAACGACAATTTCCTGAGTTGAGATGCTGACGAGTAAATTTCTCAAATGGATATGTTTCTATCGTCTTGGTCATTCTTATTCTGTTTTACTTAATTGTTGGGGTAGGCTCGAATGCCTCGAACCATTCAATAATATGTTCTTAGAATTTCTAGAATTTCTAATTGACATTGACAATTGATACAAAATATGTAGCATTTACCAAGCAGAAAGTATTCCTAAGATATTAATATTACAATATTGAAAGACTTTAATATTATTTTATTTAATATTAATTTAATATTTATTCCGGGATCAATATTCAGTGAAGAAATTTACAATTTGAATATTTCAAAGACTTCTTAGCTTAGAATTAAAAATTTCGAAACTTGTAATAAAATTTTAAATTGCCTTTTAGAGATTTATTTCTCTCAAGTTGTTATTTATTGGAAAGAATATTGGCGTTTGAAAAATATGTTTTAAGTACGGTTCAAGCATTGCACAAGTGTTTCCAGAGCGATAAGAAGAAGATTATCGGCCTCAATTCTATTCCCGACTTTTTAACTGCATATTTAATATTCCGAATTTTTATATTTGAGAATAAAAGATTTGAATAATTAGAGAGCCGTTACTAAATCTGAAAAAGAATCAGTCAAATAGAAATGTTAATCCTGGTATGGTATGTAGCGATTAAATCTAAAGTTTTTATGAACATCAAACAAAGCTAAAATCAGTACATGATTAGGTTTTATTTCAAATATTGGAAATTAGTTATTTATAGCCATAAATTTAGACCATATGACGCTTCTGAGCAACAAATGGATGTCAACTGTTATAGGAATCTAATACAAAGATCAATCGATAAAATTGATCTGTTTATATCAGTAATGCAACACGAAGAAGAACTCAACGTCTTTTTCAGTTGCAGAGTACAAAAAAAATAGTTCACTTCTAGCTCGTAATTTCCTTGATTTCATTAGAATGGAAAACACATAAATCCTAACTTCTTTCACACCTGTTTTCATAATTTGGATTCGTGTCAATATAACCAGTTACCAAACGAGGAATCTTGAAAAGTACCCTGCAGCAATTCCATCTAAGTATCATTCTAATCTTCTTGGCAATTCATCGATAAAGAAAAAAAGTCCAATTTCTGCTATTTACTAGAAACTGTTTCAACAAAATATGTAGCATTTACCAAGCAAAAAGTATTCCTAATCATGAGGCATGTATCTTTTGACGTAATATTTTATCCAAACAATAAAGAATTTTTCATTTAACTTTAAAATAAATAAATTTAGGGAATTATGTAAATAATTTTTTATCGAAAACAGAGATCACAGACTATTTTTTCTTAAATAGGGAAGTAAGGAACTTTTGGAAGAAAATAAAATTCTATGAGATATTCAGGTAAGAAGTACAGAATTGAAAAGGATTAACAAATTTTTGCACCTCAGTAGTAAAAGTAAGAATTATTGAATCTCTTTGTATTCCATTTTTGGCCTATTCTTTTCTATCTAGCAATAGCACTAAGTTTCCTCTTAAAATGAAACCCAATCAATCCCATAATATACCTCCGGTAACGACGGCATTTATTGTGAATACTTTTCAACACCTTTTTAGTCTTTTTATCGGATCCTAAAATTTGAATTTTCAAAATTTTGAAATATCTCGAAAACTAAAAACAGATAAAAATTCATCTGAGTGATTCGTTTAACTGATCCTTTAAAATCAATTTCAAAATTCCAAAATTTTGACATACTTTTCTCGAAAACGATAAGAGATACACAAAAAAGGACAAAATTTTGGGATTATTCTAGGTTAAAAAATAATAAGAAAAAACCTTAAAAACACGACTTCTTCCAGACTAATGGTAAACTTTTATTTTGGAAGAAGTCGTATTTTTAAGGTTTTTCTTTATTATTTTTTAACCTAGGATAAACCCAAAATTTTGTCCTTTTTTTAAAACTATTAGTCTGGAAGAAGTCGTATTTTTAAGGTTTTCCCTTATTAGTTTTTAACCTGTTTTTCCCAGACGTTAAAAGAGAAATTTTTCATTCTTTCGTAATTTGGGATTATCCTAAAAGGGAGGTCCTCCAACTGGCCTAACTGATCCATTAAAAAAAATTTCAAAATTCAATAAATTAAATTAAAAGATACTAGAAAATTATGAAAGAATTTTAGAATTTTCCGGAATAGTCTGGAATATTTTGAAGAGAATTTTAACAGATTTTCAGGAATTTTTAAAGATACTAGAAAGTTTTAGAAGACTCTGAAAGGGTCTGGAGGACTCTAGAACAGATTTTTTATGTAACAGGTTTAAAAGACAAATTTTTTAATTATTTCATTTTCTGATAATCTTACCCAAGAGTGGAAAGAAATCCAGAAACATTTCCCTCGGCGTACAAGCTGACAATGTCGCCGAGGTGAAGAAAGCTAGCTGATCCCAGAATTTCCCCCATCTTGACTCTTTCTTCAATCCTCAAATCCTTCTCCAGTCCTTCAACCGTGTGAATAAATCATCGCCGTTGCTGAAAAATAAAAAAAAATAAAAATTTTTTTGCTCAAATTTTCAAACATTAAAAATTTTTGTATCATATATATATATATATATATATATATATATATATATATATAAATATTTACAAAGAGACAGGATAAAGTCCAAATATTGTTATAAAATTGATATAAAGAAGGTGTATTTGCTTTATTGCTTTCATAATTTTCTAAATAGATTCTCAAATAAAATTTTTTAGTTCTGCTAAAAAATAACTATAAATATATCAATAAAGAAATCGAAATAACAAATTTTAGATACTTACAATTATACAAAATAAAGAAATTTGATACATTAAAGAAATATAATAAATAGGAAGACACTTTAGTTGTCTGCTTTTGTCTCCAAGACACATTTTATGGAAGAGTTATCACATTTAGAAATGAAACAAGTGCTTCTCCCATTGTGTATCCCTATTATAACAAGATGCATATGCATCAGGCTTATTATATTTCACAGACTCATAGAGATGTAAACAATCTTTTTTAATTATAATTAAATTAATGGTATTCAAGTTTTCAATTAATGAATTTTATATTGATATCTTTCAAAGCTTTAGATTTTCCTTTAATTAATAATTAATACTGATAAGACTGATAGTATAAACTGATAATTAAATTCAACTCTTGATGTTATTTTTAAAAAAATAGTTTTTTGCATTAATGTGCTTTAATCATTTACAATTTTTATAGCGGTCAAATTTTCGTATATTACCATAAATCAAGCAAAAATTGCATAATCGTTAACAATTTTGTAATATTATAAAAGTATAGGTAGCTATTGAATTACGTGTGTCGTGAGGTATCGAATTTTCACTCATGAGGCGAAAGTTCTAGCATTTAAGCATTTTAAGCTGAGCCTAAATTGGATAACTGATAAACTGATACAATTGTAATTTTTTTGTACACAAGTCAACGACCAAAAAGATGATCTCAAAATCCGCATTGTAAAAGAAATAAAATTTTACCGAATATTTTTTAAATTAATAAAAAATAATTATAATAGTACCAAAAAATAATGATAAAAGTAATTAAGAATTTTCCATCGGTGAAATCACAATAACTAAAAGTACAAAGAATAGGAAATTAAAATAATAAATTGAAAAAATTGTATTATTTCTTGGAATAAAATGTTTTTTTTATAATAAAAATAGCTTCAACAACGAAATGAATATTCCTATACATCTTTTATGACTTCTTCAGAGCTTTCATCGCAAGCCTGTAAAGTGGTTTTTGTTTTCTTTTACTATAAAATACAGCCCGTAAAAAAGAATAATTATTCTTATTTACACTGAAATTAAATTTCATGTCTATTTTGCTCTGTTAGAAATTTCCTGGAATTGTTCTCATTTCTCTAGGATTTCACCCAGTTATAGAAGCTGTAATATTGGAAAATTGTCAGTAGTATTGATAAAACTTTGAACGAATGACAGGTGTAATTCCTTTATTTGTATGATGTACCCATACCATTAAATTTTTTCTATCGAATATCCCATTCAAAAGATGGAGTGCTCTTGACTAAAGGCACGCTAAGCTATAAATAAAAGTTGATGTGAATTCTGGTAGCTGTGGTTTTTGGAAATAAGACTATAAACAGAAGTTTAAATGTTGAGAAAGGAAAAAAACTTTAATTTTAATGTTCATATTGAAAAATATATTTCTATTATTGAACTTTTAGTTTTAATAGGAGTTTGAAATTTAAATTTATTATTGCAAATGTTTATTTTGCCTTGAATTCAAGGTGTAACAAAATTTCGGATATGACGACATTTCCCGTCTTATAATTTATTATTATTCGTGCGTGTTTTTCAGTCAAAATCCATGCTGCTCTGTTTGAAAAAGCAACTGAGGACTGAAATTATTTTCGAACTCTAAGGTCTATCAATGAAAATTATCAAAGAATGACATGCCTTATAAAATATGATGCTTATAATAGTTTCTTTATGGCTTGACAAGAAAAAATAAAATTAAAAAAAATGTCTACCTTCATTTTTAATAAATAATTACTCCTTAATTTTTTTAAATACTCAAGGACATTAAAATATAATACATACCTAATAATCTTTTGAAATCTTCATACTTCAATACCATGTGAAAGTCACAAATTGTGATTGTTACACAAAAAGAAAAAAAAATGATAATGACAAATAATGATAAAAATGACTAAGTGGAAGCTTCACAACTCCCTTTTCTACAATGAATATATTAAATAATTTCATTACTAAGCTCTTTTGAGAACTCAATTGTTTATAAATTCGAACACTTAACTTTTGAACGCTTTCAAATTTTGAAGCCTGAGATTTTGAACGATAATTTCTACGGTTTTAAATACCAAAAAAAATTGTGATTAAATATAGAATTTTTGTTTTTAAATACTTGATAAATCATGGTCTAGTCTATAGCATCATAAACCTATCTCAAAATTGATTAAAAAATAAATGTTGATAAACCTGATTAAAATAATGATAAAAAACTTAAATGAATAAAATGTTTCTGAAAAGAGCAAGGAAAAAATAAAAAGCAGACGACAGAGAGTACAGAGCAAGAGAGGAAAAACTCGCACTTTGAACATCAGAGTCTCGATAAGGAATAAAAAACGTGTTTACTCATTTCCTTACCGCGACTCTTCCAGCGAACTTCAGGTCGCTCGAAAAGAGAAAACCAATCGCGCGGAGACGATGTCCCCGGTTCCTGCAAGTTCTTCTGATTACTTCATTGGATCTCTGGTTCGAAAATATCTCCAAGAAAACAGTATATCTCAAGAGCACAAACAAAAAAAGAACGCGTGCCACGAGGTTCACTCCACTTTTACTGTTTGATCGACAGTCGCCGCCGTCGCGAGAGTTTTAATGGGATTCATAAAATCAAAATACGTTGATCAGCCGCGCACTTGCCGATTTCTGGCGGAGTCAGGGAAAATTGAGTTTTTCCTGCGACTTTCCAGTTATATTACGTGCTGACTCGGAGGATTCCTTTAGTCACAGGTAGAATGAAAATAATAATAATAGAGCAAGTGAACTTTCCTCTACGACGGTTCTGACAAGACTGGAGCTGGAGTCGCACGCTGTGGCTCCTGGCTGAGAATGTACCGAATAATCGGTATTCCAGAAGACCTCGAAGCAAAAGTTTTGACCCGCAGGGCCGTATAAGGGACCAAAATCATCGACGAGTTCCGGTTCCGGTTTTTGGAACCAACATGGCGACTTAATTTTATTCATGGTGTGGGTTCTCACAGGAGCGGATAAACAGGGGGCGGTACCAAATTCTGTTTTCAGGGTTGCTACAAGACCTGGAAATGTCATGGAATTTTGAAAAAGTTCTGAAAAACCTGGAATTTTTTTAAAGTACCTCTTTTAAAGTCTTAGTAATTATTTTAGTCTTTGCGACTGAGGATTTTAAAATTCCAAATTGATAGGAATTGATTGTTTAGAATTCAATAATTGTTGAAAAGCCCTTGACATTTGCACTTATTAATCTCGGTACCAGAAATTGTCGGCAAATTAATTTGCGGCCAATAGAAAATTGAATTGAATTCACCAGAATTTTTTCAAAATTAGTCCTGGAAAAATGGGAAAAGGCCTTGAATTTTGAAATTAGTCTTCTGCAGCAACCCTGGTTTTTTATTTAATTATTTATCAGATTCCTCTATTTTAAATTTTTATGCTTTTAAATTTGAATTTTGAATGATTCCAATTAAGAACTTTTCGAATTTCTAACTGTCGAGGTTTTATATTTGAAATCTTGAAAATGTTAATGAGTATTATGTAATAAGAAATATTATATCAATTTTGATGACTTTTATAGTTTTAAATTCGAATGTTTTGCACTTCAGTTGTTTTTAATCACTTTTAATTACTATTTATCGAAATTCTTAGGAAAAAAAAATTTTTAGAATATTTTTCTGTAATCAAAAACTACATACACGCTCTTGCATCAATATACAATATACACATGAAAGGATGAAAATGAACTCATCAATTAATGTGGACGGTAACTTTTTATATATTTTCATAAAAACTGTTTTTCGAAAGAAATATATAAAATTTTTTTTAGTAATGTAAATTTTCATGAAAAAGATTATCGTTTGAAATTTTCAGTCGTGTGATTTTTGAGAAAATACGATGTTCATTTATTTAACTTTCAATTACTTTCAATTATTTGAACACAACGATAGAATACTATTATTTTAATTCTATTTTACTTCTCAAAATTTGAAAATATATCTCTATTCATAATAAAATCCTTAATTTTAAAAAAGCATTACAAATAAATTAAATAAGCTAATTAAAATATAAAAATATAAAATTTAAAAAAAAATAATATAGGTTGAGAATGTAAAAAGCGTTTGGCAAAAATGGAACTTTAAATACGCTTTTTTAAAGGTATGGATCCGCAATGAAAAACACCCACATTTTGACTCTTTTTTTATCTTATTGTACCAAAAAATTGCATCTTGTTTACTTATCTTTAGTTTAATATAATATATTTATAATTTATATATTTGTTAAACTTAATTTATAATAAATATTTTGTAGTTATTTCATTGTTGTTGAGACGCTTTGTAACAACGTTGGTTAAACGTTCTTTTGCAGCTGTTGTCGTTTTGTCGGTTTATTTTTTTAATGCAAGATTTCGCTGAGAAATATTTAAATTTCCCACGTCACAATATCTGCAAGGCGTTTTTGCAACAATTTTCTACAAAATTCAATTTTTAACTCTCGCTTCCAAAAATCACAAGCACAATAGTTTTCTTAGTAAAATCTTTCCACGAAATAATTTTGGTTTAAAAGTCGAAAATACAATTTTTTTTCCATACACATATTAATCTTCAAAAATGGAACAAGGATCCTTTACTTTACCGGCTTTACCGTCTTTACGAAAACGCCCTGCAATTATTTTATATTCGCAATGTTATGTTTGTATTCTTTGAAAATATGTTAAATCGCAGCCAACGAGTGCCATTCCTTTTTTCCTTTCAGGTGCTGCAGAGAGACTCTAAAAGTCTAAACGTGATACGTGGAATTAGGAAAGATACTACACGTTTATAACATTTATCAAAAAAATCGAAATTCAGCTGCTGCTTAAGTTCTGGGTCGAAATTTCGATTTAGAGAATTGATTTATCTATTCGATTCAATACCTGTTAAATAAGATATCATTTAAAGTGGAATTCAGAAATCAACCAGATTCTCTTCTGAATTATTTGAAAGTTAATTTCTCATAAAAAATTTGACAAAATCCTCGACCCAGAATTGAAAAAAAAAATCTGAAAAGTAGACTTAGTAAGGGACTGATTTCTTACAAGAACCAAAATCACCTTAGAATTAAACAATCGAACGATATCTATTTCTGTCAAGAATATAGTAAAGTTTCTTTTTAATATTGATATATCCGTCCTTTCTCTTAGATTACAACGGCAATGCAATATTCGTGTGACAATAGCGAGGGCGATGGACAATTTCGAGAACTGAAAAAAAGTACTAAAACGAAAAAACGCAGCTGCGCAAGTGGCCGATAATAAAATCGTATTATACAAAAAACCCACTGAAAATACAAAAATATATATCACTACATTTCCTTTTTTTAAAATACCACTTTAAATCACGCGTCCGCTAAATTCTCTCGACTAATGTAAATTACAACAAATAGGAAAGATATTCTCAAGTACAATAATCCTTTGTGATCTTTCTTCCGATTAAAAGCACCATATTACGCGCGTCGAGATCATCGTTGGAACGTGATTTTCATTTTATTTTAGCAAAATTTTCGGAGCAACGATCCTTTTATCTGTCTCTTTTGATTTGGAAAAGAATTTCGCCAAAATGCGCGAAACGACTTGTGAAAAGTCACAGCCTCTTGTTTCGCCAAAAGGTTCAGAAAAGAAAGTGGAATAGTTTTCCTTTCTTCGTATTTTAAAAGAGCACCTTCCATTTGATGAATATCGAAGAATATCATTGACCGAGCAGTTGAGGGCAAAATAAATAAAAAAAAACACTTTAAGATAGTGTGAGTGACGTTTCGTTGGCCTGGTTCGCCAACCTCATCCGGATAGAAATTTATTAATTCAAATATGAATATTAATAATTTAATCAGTCGTCATTCACCACGTTTCGAGAATATATAACACCTGGATTACTCCCGCCTTTTTGTCGTTTTCTTATTGTTTATCTTATGTTGTTTTTATCATAATTTGACTTCGTACGACTATTCAGGTATTTCAAGTTTATAATTTTAAACATGTTTTTATTGTGACAAAAATGGTGTTTTTGGTATATATTCATATTTGAATTAATAAATTTCTAGCCTGAGGTTGACGAACCAGGCCAACGAAACGTTGCTCACACTATCTTAAAGTGTGTTTTTTTTTTATTTTACCCTCAACTGGTCGGTCAATAATATTCTTCGATAGTTTTCCTTTCTCTCTGGAGTCATTTTTTAAAGTTTCGAAAATTTTAAGTAGAGAAGAATATTACTGTCTTGTATAGAAATACTGATTGTAGACAATTTTTAAATCAAAATTAAAAGTTTTTTACTCAATAGAAATTTCTACATTTAAAATCCTCGGAAAGAGTGTAAGTATCGCATTTCACAGGAGAATTCCAATTCTCGTTACAATTTTATTCTTCAAAATAGAGTCGTTTTCAAAATTTTGAAAACCACTTTTTAATAAATTAGAGATAAAAAATATACTATTAATACACATTTCTTTTTGAAAAATATTGTTCATAATTTTGAGTGTGAAAAAATCATGAACAGTAGTTTTTTTCGCAAAGATCTGTATAAATGAAATTCAAAATTTTTTAAAAGATTCTATTCTGTTTGGAATCGTAGAGATTTAAATTTCAAAAGTGGTCGTGCTTTAGTCTGAAAATTCACATATCAGCGGTAAAATGTAGAAGGTCTAATCATAACTTTATATGTTCACCCTCTGATAACTCGAAGCAACACAGTCAACGTAATTTTTAATCACAAGACACAGAGGCAACCATTTATCTTCCGAGACGAAGCCTACCAAGAATCTATCGAATATTAACAAGCACAAAACGACGAGACGAGTACGACTTTTCTCGTTGCTTTGTTTAGCTCCTAGAGTTTTAAAATTACACCCAAGATTTCTTAACACAAATGTCTTCAAATACAAATTTTTTCAATTCAAAATCTCTTCCAATTTGTTAATTTTAAAACCCTAGTCACTTTCTAGTAAATCACTTAATCCGAACAACCACAAAGAACTATTACAATGATAAAATATCATGCATGTTCGTGTGAATTAATGGCAGTTTACATGCATGTTTGTGTCATACTGTAGACAAGGTCTGTACTTCTTTCACGCGTCTTCGCCGAGAAAAAATATTATACAAACGCCCAGAAAATTTTCACAATTTTCCCGAAACTTTCCTTTCGAAGATTTAAATAAAAACACAATCATGTCAATAAATTTTCCAGGTTGTATTGTCTCTTGCCAAAGAAAAAAACTCTCGACCCTTAGTTACGTATCCTTCAAAAATTAGGACTTGAATCTCTAATCACATTTGAAAAAAGAAAACGCAAGCGATGAAAGAACAAATGAAGACTTTTGAGAAAAAAACAACCAATAAATGTTATTATTGATCCTATAATTCCAGCTTGTTAGGTAATCCAATCAATTAATAAACGTACTTGCTAGTCGTAAGAATATAGATCATTAATGTATATATAATATACTAACTAATTAATAGTGCTAAATATATATTTATAAACCTTAATGCGTGAGATCTGAGACCACGAATTCATCTCGATTATTCCGATCTGGAGAAACCTTGCGCTCGCTCTAATTTCAATCATCGCAATCTTGTAAAAAATGCAGAATGACTGGAAAGATTATTGTCAAACGGTAATAGCTATCGACCGCTATTAATTCGGAACGTATTCAAAACTCGAAAGACATAATAAGCAATTCACCGAATTGGCTGAAATTAAAATTTAAAATAGGCGTTGCATTTAAAAATAACGTTGTCGAAAACAATCTCAAAACGAAATTCATTTGCTAAACAATAAATCAATCTAAGAGTCAATTTAAAAAAATATACCTATATCTTGGAATCTTAGAAAAAAAAACGGATATTAGAAATATTTTTTCTAATTCTTTCCCTTCGCTTTGTTTATTATGCCTTGTCGTTTAAAAGATTCAGTAAAAGTACATAAACTCTAAAAAAAAAGAACTCGAAAAGGGTTGAAATCGCGGACATTTGTGAAAGATACGCAACCCCGCGGGTTTTTGAAAATGAGGCACCGCAAACGAAAGACTTGTTAGATAAGATTTAAATTTTTTTAGCCCTTGAAAGGTCGAGCGTTGCTTTCGCTCCACTGACTTGAGATTCCGATCGAGGTTCCTCTAGTAATTCGGAGTCTATTGAGCCAAACTAGAGTCTTGTGTACTGTTGTGCTCCCAGGACTTCGTCGCTGCGATAGTTCCAGGTTTCTACTTGATGTGATTCACCAGGTGCTCCAATTTGCAGACTCGATGCCGAGGAGATGCAGATATTGAGAGCCTCCGTCAGCGTCTGCTCGTAGCCAGAAGAACGAGCGAATTTGATTGTCGGCTGAGGATCTCCGTCGATGCTCCGGTGACGTTTGAGTTTTGCTTTCTGATCTGATTTTCCCATTGAACTCGTCATCTCTCTCTCTTGACGTTGTCTCCTGCGAGGAAAAGATTCAGGATGCGTGATGGAGAGGAAAAGTAGGAACTGGTGGCGGTTCCAATATTTTCAAAGCAAGCTAATTTAAATTTCATTTCTATATGAATTTAAATTCAGTGTCAATTTAAATTCTGTAGTAATTAAAAATTCTGTTTTCATTAAAATTTTTTCGGCTCAAAAAGGGGAATTATAAATAAACAAAACAAACAAAAAAAGAAGATTCGCGATTGTATTTCAGAGATTGGCGATGGATCAGCGGTAGAGAAATTTAGGAATCGACAAAAGATTGATGAATAAACCCCAAATTTTGACTCGACTAAAGTGACTCGAACAGAGAGAAAAAAATGATGAAGTACAGGCATCTTGTCAGTCAAGATTTTGACTTTGATATCGAATGAAAGAATCAACTCCGAGTACTATACGATCACTGTTACACTACGAACCGATCGCCATCAATTGTAAGCCTCTCAAAGTCTGAGGTTGTATCGATCGAAGGTCGAAGGATTTAGGTGTAAGCATCTATTTGGTAAGACGAGCGATCGGAGTTTACAAGGAATCGTGATTAAGGGTATGGGTATGGATGGTAAAATATTTGGTTACAACTCCATATCTTGCGCCTCGTCCTCACTGAAGTCGCTCATTGAGGACTCGCTGTCCGAGGACACTCCATTCCCCGTTCCACCGTTTTCCTGGTCCCTAAGCGCCTCCTCGGTCGCATATTTCCTTACGTAATCTGCAAAAAAATATAACGATGTTACTAATTGTTCACAAGTTTTCTTGTTGACTTTTTTCACAGTCTTTATTGCTTCTAAAATAGGGGAACTGAGGACTAGAATATTCTGAAGAAATTTAAGAGTTTTTTAAGATTCTGGAAAATCAGAATTTTTCTTTCAGAAAATTTCTTTTTTTCTTTCAGAAAACTCTGAAACAATCTAGAAGATTCTGGTACAGTCTAGAATTTAGAATATTTTGAAGAATTTTTGAAGACTAAGAAAGAGTCTATAAATCCCTGGAAGATATCTAGAAGAGACTGTAAATCTAGTCTAGAAGATTTTGTGAAGGATCATAGAAAATTCTGGAATATCCTAAAGATTCTGTACAAGATTCTGCAAAAGTCTAGAAAATTGTGAAGCTTGTACAAAATTCTAGAATATTATAGAAAAAGTTTCTGAAGCAATCTAGAAAATGCTATAACTTTGCAAAAAATTATAGAAGTTTTTAGAAACTTCAGAAATAATTTTTGGTTAGTTTTCCTTACAATTTTAATAAAAAAATAGGGTATCGACTGTCCTTAAAAAAAAAGGAATTAAATTCATTTCACAAAACTTTGCCTTTGTCGACAGAACTCGAATAAATATTTATCAACGTTAAGTTCTATTTTTGTTTTATCACCAGAAGCTGAAACTTTTATAAACATCATACACGCTTAGTATACCTGCGACTTTTTTCTTGTACTCCTCAGGTTTGTGAAGGTACATTGCAGCTGCATCGCCATTTAAGGGGTCAATTGGATTAGGATATGTTAGCAGCTGAGGCAAAAAGGACTCGAAGATGTTGGAGAGATCTGGAATTAAATTAAATTTTAATCCACAGTCAGAGCTTTTTCAAGATCTAATTTTTCGATTGCTTTCTTAATCGATTTTTCTCAGCCAGTATTTACTTAAATACAAGAGGCAGAAGACTGAGAATAAAATCATCAGATATAAGAAAAGGAAAGAAAACAAATGTTCTTAACTATCCAAACTAACAGAGAAATTATCTCAAAATATATTTATATTTAAAAATATATAATAGGTACCAATTTAAAATATTTTAGAGATTAAAACATCTCTCAATTACCAGTTTGTTTTCCTCATCAATTAAATTATAAAGAAGACAGAACTTTAAAATTAGAAATATCTCAAAAACTATTATTCATTGTTCAAACCGCAAAAAAATTTTTTTTTGAACTTATCGGCTGTATAATTAAATTAAGTGTGAAGGAGAAATTTTTTACCATATAAAGCTGTCCACGCCTGGTTAATAACGTCGAGACACACAGTGCCCGAAACTTCGTCAATATTAGGGTGGTACACTTTGTTCATAAAACCGATCGAAGGAGATTTGAAGGGGTAATGTTCTGGTAAATGAACTCGTACTTTCCATATTCCACCTTCATATGGCGCTGCAATAAAAAACATCATCATTAGAACTCTGCCTTATATATTATTTATTAACAAATTAAGTAATTACATTCAAACTTATTTATTTAAATATTCGGTCTTAAAAATAAAAAAAAATTAAAAGCATTTAAACACCCAAAACCCAAAATTATACACCCAGAGAAAAGTCTTCTTAATGTAAATAAATTTTAAATTTTATTAGCATCCTAGTCTAGTAAATTTTATTTGAGAAATGTAAATATTTAAAGCAAGTGATTTATTGAACTAGAGGACATAAAATTTTATTTTAAAAACATAAATATTTAATTGCTGCAATTAAAATGTTTCAAAGAGGTAAAAATTTATTTCCTACAAATAAAAATGGATTCTCTTCAAATAAAACTTCATTAGTCTAAAAATTTAAAACAACTTCTCTGGGTGTTATCAGTAATCTGAAAAGTAACGAGACACAATATCTTGTTCAAGATAGTAAGATGCTTAATCTTATAAAACGAACTTCAGATCGATGGAGATTAATCACTGCAAATCTACTAATTACATGATCTGATGAAAATCTCTTAGCTTTATTGTCTTTAAAAATTTTAAACGACTAGATAAATGTCAATTTTTCTGCAAGATATTAAAATCAAAGAAAAAAACTGTCTTGAGAAGTAGATAAAAAATTCTTTTTACATTTATAGGTGAGAATAACACAAACGAAGGAAGGCCAAACGTAACCTGAACACAATTAAAAAGCGAATATAGAGCCTTGCGGTAATTTAATCAAAGTGAGACATGTTCCTTGTCACCTAATACAGCTACTAAGGCAACATATTGAATCATCAACGAGATTCAGTTCACGATAAACACCCACACTATCAATCAGAAGTCACGTGTAAATTTCCCTTAGCATGTGCAACGCTCATTTAACTCTTTCAGGAAATCACTCCAATTAGTACCTATTTGTATAAATATTTAGCAGAATTCGAGATTTCCCCTCTGAAAATCGATGTACTTTCAAATTTTAAAAGAAATACAATTCAAACGTTTTATCTAAAAATATATCGGTTCATATTCGATTCATTTCCGATGCTATAAATTTTATATTGAAAACTGGGTCACATAATATTGACAAAAGAGTGGAACTCTAAATATCTTTCTTGCAAATATTGCATTTCAGAAATGGAAACCTTTCGATGTGACTCAGTAAAAAGCATTATTGCTTCCATTTTTGAAATCCAATAAAATATCCATCGCCACAATTTAATTTAAAAAATCTTAATATCTTTAGTAAAAGAAAAAGTGAAATAACACCAATTTCACATTTTACATTCTATTATGAAGTTATTATTTTTCTGAAATGAATAAATAAAACAGAAAAATTTTATTTGAAAGAAACATCAATATTTTATCAATTTTAAAGTAAATTTACCTCTCTTAATTGATTAAAAATTACTTACTTAATTATTTCGTACTAATCGACTTGTATTATGAAATATAAACCTGATTTTGTAAGTGTGAAAAGTGTTAAAGGTACATGATGCATAATGACGTCACGAATTACCGACCGATTTTTTATTTACATTCGGCGGGTTTATTAAGACAGAAATGCAGATATAATGCTGAAATTTTGGGAAATAATAAAGAATATATTTAGGCATCGATGTCTGGTGCGTTTCAGTTTTTATTTTGAAAAAAAAATTCAAAAATAATTTTTTTTGAAAATAAAAACTGAAACGCACCACACATCGATTCTTTGATATATTTCTTATTATTTCCTCAAATTTCAGCATTATATTTGCATTTGTTTCTTAATAAACCCGCTGAATATAAATAAAAAATCGATCGGTAATTCGTGACATTATGTATCACATACCCTTAATGAATAATGCTGTACATTTCCATTGAATGTTGTTTCTGCAGATTGTATAGCTTGTCATGTTAAGGGTATTTAATACATAATGATGTCACGAATTACCGACCGATTTTTAATTTATATTCAGAGGGTTAATTAAGAAAGAAATGCAAACATAATGCTGAAATTGGAAGAAATAATAAGGAATATATCAAGGAATCAATGTCTGGTGCGTTTCAATTTTTATTTTGAAAAAAAAATATATATATTTTGAATTTTTTTTTCGAAATAAAAACTGAAACGCACCAGATGCGTAAATATAATGTATATATAACGCATCAATGCCTAAATATATTCTTTATTATTTCTCAAAATTTCAGAATTATATTTGTATTTTTCTCTTAATACACGGAGAAAAAAAGTTCATTAAACTTTCTTGAATTATTTCAATAATCGGGGATAAGAGCGAACCTTAAACAAATTTTCTATATTTTGTATATCTTTCAGGATTTAATGTAGAACAAAACTGGAGTAACTCTACAGAGTTCTGTAAATTTTATATGGAACCCCGAATTAAACAAATTCAATAAAATGTATAGAGAAATTCACGAAAAAATGTTGAAAATTTTCATAGAAATCAAATTTGAGGTATTGAGAGTATTTGAGGTAGTGCCTCAGTTCAGTCAAATATATAGAAAAATTCTTGAAAAAATGTTGAAAAATCTCCCAGAAATTAGATTCGAGATATTGAGTGTTTGTGAAGCACTTCAATATAAGATTTATAGAAAGAAAATTAAAACTTTCACTTATAGACCTCAGTTCTAGAAAATTTAGTTGCGCAGTCGTTATTGCGCGCAGGTCCTGCAACTGTAGCTTATATTTCAGATTTCTTTTATACTTACGGCTAGTAGCCGCGAGGCTTTAGGCGTTAGGAATTAGGAATGCGAAACTTATTATAGGGTTCGGAACCCGCGGTAAATAGAAATTTTAATAGCGTGCGATTATAAATAGTGCAGTGATTATTTGTGTAATAGTAATAATTGTGTACTTAAATATGTGAAAAAAATATAGAGTATTATGATAATAATGCAAAAGATATATTTTTTCTTCGAAAAATCGGTCATCATTTTATAGAACTGAACTGTTCTCTATAGTTTAGAGACTTTTTCGATACAGACTGTATATTAATTGAAGTTTTAGATTTTCTAGAACTATTCTACGATTTTCGTATCCTGCCCTCTAATAGACATTACGTTGCATCGGCCTTTAAATTTTATAGAACTTTTTAATACATTTCGTAGAATAGTTCAACGTAACGTACAACCAAGACGATTTTACCTTTTAATAAACTACCCGTCGTATCTTCCACTATACAACTAGTTCTATACAATTTAATAAACTTTTCTTCCGTGATAAACCCGCTGAATGTAAATAAAAAATCAGTCGGTAATTCGTGACGTCATTATGTATCACGTACCCTTAATTATAAATCTACTCAGCGCACAATGAATTACACGAAATTCCTAATTATCATCACTTAATGAATATTTATCAGCTTGTGAATTGAAAGGTTCAGAAAAAAATCTTCATTTCAAAAAAAGCTTTTTTAGCCCTTGAAAATAAAACAGTTTATTTATAGATTTATACTAAATCTCAAAAAACACTTGAGATTAAAATAATTTTTGAAGGAAACTATAACAATTTACATAAAGCTTGAGCTTTTTCTGCGTTATACTGGAAATAAGGGGCTATTAACTACTATACAGATGAATGCATGACTGTTTTAAATATTAATGCAGAACTGGTACGCATTGTGTGCAAGGTTTTCTGCGACGTTTAATGTTTAAGAATGACACACAATATTCTGATAGAAAACTTATTAATGAAATGAGGGAATGAACATGAGCTTTGAAAAAGTGATTTTCTTTGTTGATTCAGTGGTTTTTTTACGCTGCTTGAGAATTTTTTCTATTTTCTAAGGCAAATAAATGTTACAGAAAACTACATATTTTTTTGTCAAATTTAATTTTTAAATATCAGAAAGAAATAGAAGTCAATAAATAAAATCACAATAGATAGAAAGTCTCGCAAATAGATTTCAATATTAAAAAACTAAAAAAGAAAATATAGAAATTTTATGCAAATATATAATATCTTCAATTTAAAATAATGAAGTAATATTACAATCTGGAATGTCACTCTAATAGGTGGTTCATTCGACTTGGAATCGTTTGACAGAGATGATACTTGCGATACTGTGCATGTGCAACGAGCTCACAAGAATCTATAATGTGATACTTGACCATGAAGACTCTATATTATATTTCTTGACCATGTATTGTACATTTTATCTCTTCTTACAGAAATCTTTATAATTCTTGTATAATTCTTCAATTATCAAAATAACCATATAAATTACAAAAAAATCCACTCAACCAAAAGACTGTAAATGTTGAACTTAACGTCCAAAACGCAAACTTTAAAAATTGAAACTTTTAACAGAAATTCCAATTACAAAATTAAATCAGTAAAATATTATTTCGAGTGCTTTGATCTGAAAGCTTTCAATTTGAAAAAAGAAAATTAAAACTTTCACTGAAAATCAGACCATAAAAATCTAACTAATATGTAAATATCTTCCTTTCACCGAAAAAAAAAATCAGAAGCAATCTAACCTTGGGTTGAGTCATCAACTGCAAGTTTCGAATGGAAGAATAACAAGATCATCATAATCGTGAGATAACAGTAAATAAATAGAAAGTCACCTTTGTATTCTAAGATCGGATTAATTTTTTCCTTTCTTTCTCTCCTTATTGCTTATGACTTTATGACTAAACCAAATGAGCTCTAATTATATAAGTCAGCTCGAGAATGGAAAATAGAATAATATAAAATTATCATTGAATAGTGACTTGAAATATTTTCAGAATATAAAAAGCCAAGACTTATTGAATAAAACAGATTTATGTTCTCCCATATGTTCCTTTGACATACATTGATGACCCCCAATAATAACGGCATATCTTCTTGACTATGACTAAAATCCCCTATCTAACGTTTATATGCACAGAAAGTGGGACGATTTAGCTAGCGAGACTCAAGATGCGTGATTAGCCCTAGGGCCTAGGGGAACTAATGTTTACTGTAGAAAATCATTTCCACGAGAAAGGTTCAAGGAAAGAAGAACTAAAAAGTCCAAAAACAAGTGAATATTAAATATTATATATATATATATATAATATTATTATATTCTATATACACATAGGGGAGAGTCGGCCATGGTGGCGGGCTTTGAATTAAATGTCCTATAAATTATGATCGAACTGTGATTTTGATGT
>JBAGKK010000232.1:690264-714855 GCA_037177015.1 Euceroptres primus
GATTATTTAAAATCTGTACCGCTGAGACTTTTGGAATTTTGTACTTTAATGAAAAATACGTTTCTCTTTCATTTTGTGAAATAAAAAAGGGGTATTAAACGCATAAGCCGCAGCGGCCGGACTACTTTAAAGAATTTTTAAAAATTCTTTAATATTGTTTTAAGAATTCTTTAAGATTGTATTAAGAATTCTTTAAGCTATAGGATTATTATAAGAGAATCCAGAAGATTCTAAAAGATTATGGAAGAATCCAGAAGAATCAAAGTGATTGTAAATTTTAAAACAGTCTAGAATATTTTGCAGAATTTTTACAGATTTCAGATAAGTTTTGAAGATTCTAAAGAATTTTCTAAAAGGTTACGAAAGTATTCAGAAAATTATAGAAGAGTCTGGAAGAGTTGAAAAATATTGAAGAATTTTGGGATATGATTTCATTAGATTGTCGGTGAACCCAGAAGATTCTAGAACAGTCTCAAATATTTTGGAGAATTTTTACGGATTTTAAATCAATTTTAAAGATTTTGGTTCTGGAGGATTTTAAGAATTTTCAGGAGACTTTTGGAGATTTTGAAAATTTGGAAATTATGGGAAATTTAAGAAAAAATTAAAAGAGTTTCTGAATGTCACAAGTTTCTATTTCTCATAATTCTTGAAAAATTATTCGAAGCTTTGAATATAAAAAGGGAAAAAAGGGGTAAAAAGAAATTTTTAAAAAAGTGATTTTAGGAGATTTGAAGAATAATAGGGGAAAGGGGGAAAATAGGGAAAAAGGGGGAATGGGAGACTGACTGCGATCCCTGATATAATTTTTTAATATTATAATTATATAATTATAATTGTTAAATTATAATTATAACCATAATATAACCAACTATAAAATTATAGTTTGTTGACTCAAAAAAAAAATTACCTGACTCTGAAGGTTTTCCCCAAATTTTCAGAATTCCCTGATCTGTAGCCACCCTGTCATAGTTATAATTAAAATTAAGAGAACTTAAGCAATCACTAACAAAAAGTTGGACTGATGTTTGTAAAAAGATTTAAATTACTCTGTGAATTTCAATAAAATCAATATTAAAAAAAAAAGAATAAAAAATAATTAAAATTCAAGGTTCTTATGCAAAATTCAAGGTGAATTCAAGGTTTTCAAGGTCGATTGACACCTTGATTATTAATATTATAAAAAACTTACGGTTGGTGCGTTTGTGAGTTTTGGATCATAAATAAAACATTTTCCATTATCTGTACCAGGAGGAAAATCGCCAGTAGTAGCAAATCTGAGGCTTTCTATAATCGTCGTTTTTCCTGTTCCATTTGGACCGAGAATAAGTGTCATCGGTCGAGAAAACTGTATCGTGGTAGAATCTTTTTCATCGCTAAAATTCCGGATTCCCCGGACACATAGTCTTTTTACCCTCGACATTTCACTGCTCCTTTCACAAGTATTGTCTCCAATTTAATGCTGATTGTTTACCAAAATAACTACGGACTTTCCACCGCAAGTTTTACCTTCGTTCTTTGTTAATTTGAGGTTAGGGTTGTTTAACCGGCACCGTTTCCCGGAATTTTTTCAGTTGAAAGAGCGCCTGCGCAAATAACTTGTCCCCATTGGTCTTTTAAAACTTCGAGCTTTATTTAAATTTGATAAGTGAAACATCAAACAAATAAATTAAAAACATTTTGTAATACGAATTTTGCATTACAAATGTTAACTATATCCGCTCCTTTGCTTTAAAAAGGATTCAATGCATATGACACACTGATCGTAAACCTTTTGAAAACTAGAAATGTCATTATCCTAAAAAATAAAAATTAATATTTAAGGATTATAATTTATAATTTATAATGCACAATGATAATAATGTGAATCTCATTGATATTTAATATATGTTTAATTGTATATGCTTACAAAGTAAGGATCTTCAATAATAAGTTCTCCACTTGGATGATATTTTCCAAGAAGTTCCACCTGTGCTCGACAATTTTTTGGTTTCAACTCATCCAATCGTTTTATGTTATGTTCATCCATTCCCAATATCCAGTCGAAATCCACGAAATCTTGATTTTGAATCTAAAAAAAAATTTTTTTTTAAAGTTTTAAATCTAAAATCAAAACGAACATATTTGTCCAGGCATCTCGTACGAAAAAAGGTCTTTTCACCGTATTAAGTAGGTAAAGTGCGTTTTTTTGCTAAAGCGGTTTATTGAGGGGTCCTAATGAAAATTCCAAATTTTCTAGAAATGACTATGACGCGTCCCGGAAATATTTTGGAAAAAAGTTCCAAAAATCGTGTTTTAGTAGACTGACCCACCCCATTGCATTTTAAAGCAAAACGTTCAACAGAAAAATGAAACTAGAGAAAATGCTGAGAATGGTCGACAAAAAAGAACCTTCTATCTCTAATAGGCGCCGAGTTATGACTCTTCAAAGAACTCCGATTTTTTTGAAAAAAGAGGCTAAAAAACCTAATTTTGAAGTGTGTATCTGTACTTTGTAACCTATTAATTTTGCGAAAAAACGTTCTAGATTTTAATTAAAGTAGAAGCAATTTCGAGTAGTTCTAAAAACAAAGCAAGTGTGTCATTAGTTATGGCTTCTCAAAGTTGACCACTTTTGACCTATTTTTTAGGGCAAATTACTCGGATTCAGTTTTTTCAAAATACTTTGTTTTTGGATAAAGCTACGTTAATGACGTAACAAAAAAAGTTGTAGTGCAGGAAGTTATGCGTAAATCTAAAACAAAAAATAATCTTCTAGCCTTTATAGGTCAAGAGTTATAACTCTTCAAAAAAACACATTTTTTTTGCTACTTTCAGCCAAAAAAGTTTTTTTAAGATAGCTCGTTTCGTACACATTCGATGGAAAAACGGTAACAGAATAAATTATAGGGGACCAAATTTTGCGTAAAATAAAAAAAAAAAGTTTTAGCCCTCATAGGTCACGAGTTATGACCTTGGAAGACTCGGTGTCTACTGGAAAATTTACTGCACCGTATTTGAGCATTTTGGTGGCATATAATTATGCATCTGTAGTTCATTAAAAATACACTTTTTTCTCATTTTTCGTTCAACAACAATTAATTGTTTAACCATTATTTAAATAATGCTTGTCAAACTATCAATTTTGTGCATATTTTATAAATTTTCTTTATGAAA
This sequence comes from Euceroptres primus, assembly GCA_037177015.1. Taxonomy (NCBI): domain Eukaryota; kingdom Metazoa; phylum Arthropoda; class Insecta; order Hymenoptera; family Figitidae; genus Euceroptres; species Euceroptres primus. Next base: position 693,421 of record JBAGKK010000232.1, read on the forward strand.
ATTAATTCCAAAATATTTGTTGTCAAAAGTGAATTTAAAAAAAATATAAATTCACTGGTTTTACATTGTTTATTCATTACTTATAAAAAATGTTATTGAGGGAATTAGTTTTACAACATTGTATTATTTTACGTTAAAAATGCCAAAAATTGATAAACTAATCATCGCAGAGGAAACATTTATTGTTAATTGTTGATAGTAAAAGAGTATGTAAGCAAATTAATTACGTATTTATGCGTAATTACGTATTTCAAAAGAAAAAAACTCTTAAGTTTAAATTGCACACCCACATACACACACACACGCGCGCGCGCATGCATGCATACATACATACATCGTGTGTGTGCGTGTGTGTCATTGTTATTATATATAATCGATATAAAAAAAGCATTGATTTTGGCATTTTTAACTTAAAATAATACAATGTTGTAAAAATAATCTCTTTAATAACATTTTTTATAAGTATTGAATAAACAATGTCGAAACAGTTAATTTATAATTTTTTTTTAAATTTACTTTCGACAACAGATATTCTGGAAGTAATTTTCACAAAGAAAATACATAAAATATGCACAAAATTGACAGTGGGACGAATATTATTTAAATAAACGTTAAACAATTATTTTTTTTTAACGAAAAGCGAGAAAAATGTGTATTTGAACTATAGATACATGAATGAATGAACTACAGATACATATATGCCACCAAAATGCTCAAATAGGTCGCAGTTCATTTTCCAGTACATACCGAGCCTTCCGATTGTAAAGGGTTTTAAATTTACGCATGATTTCCTGCACTACAACTTTTTTTCTTACGTCATTAACGTAGCTTTATCCAAAAACGAAGTATTTTGAAAAAACTGATCCCTAATAGTAATTTACCCTGAAAAATAGGTCAAAAGTGGTCAACTTTGAGAAGACATAACTTATGACCTATTAAGGCTAGGTCATTGTTTTTTTTTTAGAACTACTCGAAATTGCGTCTAGAACATTTTTTCACAAAATTAACAGGTTCCAAAGTACAGATATAAACTTCAAAATTGGATTTCTTAGCCTCTTTTTTGAAAAAAAATCGGGGTTCTTTAAAGAGTTATTAGAGATAGAAGGTTCTTTTTTTTCTGTCTTTCTCAGAATTTTCTCTAGTTTAATTTTTCTTTTGAACATTTTTCGCTAAAATGCAATGGGGCGGATCAGTCTACGAAAACACGATTTTTAGAACTTTTTTCAAAAATATTTCCGGGACGCGTCGTAGTCATTTCTAGAAAATTTGGAATTTTCATCAGGACCCCTCAATAAACCGTTTTAGCAACAAAAAAAAACACGTTTTACCTACTTAATACGGTGAAAAAGTACCAGATGCCTGGACTATACAGGGGAGACTGCTCTCTACAGTAGGTAATATTTTAAAATAAGTAATTTTAAATAATCAGAAAACGAACCAAGAATCTTAACCAAGTTTGTCATCATAAGTTTTCGGAAATGATTATACATTACCAGACGAAGTTTTGTTAATTTACTAATAATAATTAATGTGTGTGTGTGAAAAAACTGATTTTCTGCAGGGGTTGAAAAAAATTTTGACGTTTCTATATTCATAGTTTTCACTTAAATAAAATTTTTCCGGACTATGATTGTATATTCATAACAAAGCTGGAAGCTTCAAGAACAATATACTTCAACGAAAACCTATATTTTTCTTCATATGTAAATTTTTGAGCACTTTTTATTTGTCGTTGCAAAATCTAACAGTAGGTAATAAACAGATGGTAGAATTTTGCTCCCGAGATTGGCAGCAATGATCAAACCCGATATTTACCGAATGTAGTCGAAGGATACTGAAGTGTTGAAGGTTTGATTTTGACTTTTCGTGGGTTTTAGTTAATAAATTAATTTAGTTTTAGTTAATAATTTAATTTAAGTTTTAGTAAATAATTTAATTTAGTTTTAGTTAATAAATATAGAGTCAAGACTTAGACGTTGAATAATAATAGTTAAATGTGTAGAATAAAAATAATATATAAAAAATAATATTTCTAGTAAAAAATAAGGAATTAAAAAAATTATGGCCTTCGCCATAATTGGCTAGAGGTTAATTATTCTGTGTATTTCTTTCAATTTCTAAATTTGGGTACTGCACTGCCAACCTCATGTATTTTCCGTCGACTGAAAATGTCAAAAAAATTAAGTGAAGTGTTATTTAGTGAAAAAATGTTGGTTTTGGATAGTTTTTTTTCTCATAAAACTAAATAAACTTAAAAGTATATACCCCATAATTTATAATTTTTTATTAATAAGTCTTATTTTACCTATATCTTTTATATTATGAGCGATTACCTATTGTTGGAAAACATGGAAAAATTCGTATCACTGCAACGTCTCATAAACTTGCTCAAAACAGCTAAGTAATGAATTTATTAACTTTCTTTTGTGTAGATGTACAGTTAATTGAATATATACGCTTCACAAAAGTGACAAAACTTCAGTTAATTATTTAAATTGCAATATTTATACGCTTTAGAAATTTACACTACCTATACTGCTATAGAGTGGTTTACCCTACATTAAAGTACATATTTATTTTTATATTCATTTACGTACGACTCTTGCTACATGCTTATAATTATTGATGTCGTTTTTTGCGAGGATATCCAAGGCCCTCTGATTAGGACCTTCTCCAATATGATATCCCCTCAAAGCAGCACTATCTACATCCCATGAAAATCCCATTTTTTCAACATGACTTCTGAACACAGCTTCTGCAATTGGTGATCGACAAGTGTTGCCTGCATTTATACCAGAAAATAAACGTTACAAAATGACACAATTTTCAATTTGTTAATAAATTGAATGTTTAGAAAACGTTTCTTATTTTAAATTTTCATTATCTTATTATATATTTTTAGGTTATACCTACCTAAACAAACTATGAGAACCTTTTTTCTCTCCGACATGTATAATTTTTTGTTTCATGTTATTTTTGACAACTTTACAATATTTCTTTGGGAATTTTGCACGTTACGTAAACTATTACGTTTAAAAAAAGAAAAAGTCAGGTGATTCTGCGCGGGCAATGTGCTGCGCATGCGTACAAGTGTGTACATTGACGCATGCGCAGTTAATAATCGAACAACCATGCCATGTGGTTTACTTCGATGCTGTTTTAATTAAATAGTAAATAACCCAATAAAAACGCTGCTAAAGTTATAATTCAGGATGTCATTTTTCATACGAAATAATCGAGAACCTGGAAAACTCAAGAGAAAGGTAATATTTTTAATCTATTGTCATTAATTGAATATTTTATCAGTTCATTTTTTATTTGAGGTTAGAATTCACCAATGCTGTTAGTGCTTTTACAACTATATTTTATTATATTTTATTCAGTATCGTAAATAACCCATTATGCTTGATTGCATTATTGTGTAGAATACTTATGCAACTGTAAATAAATTCAAAAAATTTTAAGGGGTTCAAAAAACTTTTAAAAATACGTACTGCATGTGCTGCATTAAAGGGTTATAAAGGTTATAAACTTGAGTTTTAAAACTTTAAAACATTATCTTTTTAATTAATTAACTTTTTTTAATAAACAGAATCGTTAAGTATATATTTATTTGAAACCGAATTGCAGTTTAACGGTACTTCTGGCAATTCGAAACAGTTTGCGTCGAAAGGTAAACAGAAAAGCTTTAAAAACTCGAAAGATGACGATGAAAGCATTGCGAGCAGTGACGAAGAATTTGCCGAGGAAAGAAATAGGTAAAACTTTCTACATTTATGAAAAATAAAACTCACAGAGGAATTTACCGAATAATGATAAAATCTATTTCAGAGGGAAGGAAGAGGAATATTCCGGTGAGTCTGAGGAAGAAGAAACTGCACAAGAAAAGCGCTTAAGATTGGCCAAGAAATATTTGCAAGAAATCGAAGAAGAAGGTAAGAAATCGAAAATAAACACCTTTACTTCCACTCTTTTGAGTACATTGCAAATTATACATTCAGACATGTATTTTGTATAATTTTCAGAGAAGGACAGAAAGGACTTTGAAAAAGGTGCAATCGCGAGACGGTTGCACGAAGAATACTTAGAGGAAAAGGGGCGATTGAGAAAAGTTGTAGCAAGTACCTATACAGGACATGGCGAACCAATTGTTTTGAAATGTAAACACCATAGAGAAACTATTACTTGCTTATGTGTTTCTAGTGATGGAGAGTTTCTTTATTCTGGTTCCAAAGATGGAACTATCGTCAAATGTATGTCTACTATATTCCCTTAAATTGAAAGATAATTGTTTTAATTTTTCAGGATTTGATTATATAATTGCAATTTTTAGGGTCTTTATCGGATCGAAATAAAGTAAAAATCCTCAAAGGAAAGCGGAAAAAGGGTAAAGATGGAATCAAGTGTGTTAACTGCATGGCGATCAGTACAGATGCTAAATTTTTGGTAAGACATTCTTATTAGCAGTAAAATAAACAAAAATGATCTTATCAATGACTAACAGGGTTGTTACAGGTCAGGGAATTCTGGAAAGTCAGGGAATTTTTTTTTATTCAATAAATTATAATTATATCTCAATATTTATAATTATAATATTACAAAATTATATTATCAGGGATCACAGGCAGTTCCCCATTCATGGTTTTTCTATATTTTCCCCCTTTTCCCTATTATTCTCCAAATCTACTAAAATCGCGTTTTTTAGAGTTTCATTCCTTTTTCCCCTTTTTATATTCAAAGTTCCGTATAATTTTCCAAGAATTATGAGAAAAAGAAACTTGTGACATTCAAAAATTCTTTTAATGTTTTCTTATATTTCCCATAATTTCCAAATTTTCAAAATCTACGATAGTCTTCTAAAATCTTTTAAAATCCTTCAGAAATCCTTTAAAATTGATTTAAAATTCTTGAAAATTCTCCAAAATATTTGAGACTGTTCTAGAATCTTCTGGCTTTTCCTACAATAATCTTATAAAATAATATCCCCAAATTCTTCAATAATCTTCAAAATATACTAGACTCTTCCAGAACCTTCTAAAATTTTCTGAATACTTTCGTAACCTTCTAGAATTTTCTACAGAATCTTTTAGAATTCTCCAAAGTCTACAAAAGATTACCGAAATTCTCTCAAATTCTTTGAAATCTTTAAAACTTATCTGAAATCTGTAAAAATTCTCCAAAATATGCTAGTCTGTTTTAAAATCTACAATCATTTCGATTCTTCTGGATTCTCCTATAATAATCTTATACAATCCTAAAGAATTCTTAAAAATTCTTTAATATTCTACAAAATATACTAGAATGTTTCAGAATCTAAAATCGTATAAAATCTTTTGAACTCTTCCATGGTCTTCTAAAATTCTCAAGAATATATTCTGAAATGTACCTGAAGTTTTGAACGTTCAAATGAACGAACTTTTTTCTTAACTCAAATTTATCTTGAAATATCGTTCAATCTACAAAATAAGAAGTCTCGACCTTATTTTTAGTTAATTTGTGTATTTTGGTCCATGAAAGTCATCAAAAACAAAATTCTCCTTTTGTACAAACAATGACTATGTTTCGGTCATATATATCGACCCTTTTTAAGCCAAATCTTTATTAAAAAGAAAACAAAACAAATACAAAAAAACAATGCATGTAGTCCCTGTGTAAATTTAGGACAAATTAAACATAATCATAATTCTGTACTTACATCAAATCAATTATAAAGCAGTGCTTAATATGAAATAATACATTCAAAAATAACCAAGACCTCACGTCAAAATGACATATTAATTAGTTTGTATATTAATAAACCAATATTTTAGAACAAACTTGAGTTTAAAATGAAATCAATTAAAAAATTTCGTTCACTTGAACGTTCAAAACTTTAAGCGCATTATTCTGAACTGCATTGAAATTTCTAGATCAAAACCCTCTCAAGTCTACAAAAAACTCTAATAATCTTGAAGAATATTCTAGACTGTTTTCAGAATTTTCCTAAAATTCTGCAGACTTTTTGAGTCTTCAGAAAAAAAGCCTGGAAGAGACTAGAAAATTTTAGAACTTTATGGAAGATTTGAGAAGAATCAGGAAGTCTCTGTGAGATTCTAAAGCATTTAAAAATCTAGATGGTAAAGAATTTTTTTGGATTTCAAAATATTTAATGAATGGAAAATTAAAAATATTCTAAAAGATTTTTTAAGTTTGTTGAAAATTCCAGAAGTCATTAAGAATTTTAGAGAATTCTAGTGCATTCCAAAGATTCTGAAAGTTTATAAATTTGAGGAGTTAGACAGTTAATTAGATTCTAGACAGGAATCTATTTTTGAGGATTTTTTAAGATTCTGGAGAATTGCAGCTTCTTTGTACATATTTTTAAAACAAAAAACTTGCCCCTTTTTTTAAATCCCCTTTTTAGAAATAGAAAGCGCCTATTTTAAAATAATAACGGTCACAAGAAATGAAAAATTGGCCAAGGTAAAGTCAGGAAATTTTGAAATTGGGATTTTGTAGCAACCCTGAGTAAAGTAAACAAAAATGATCTTATCAATGACTGAGAATCAGAGAAAATTAAATTTGATTAAAGGTGGTAGGAGACAGAGCTTCTAAAAGCATAAAAGTATTGTCAGGAGCCAATTTAAGCCACATAAAAGATCTTCAAGGACACAGAGGAATAGTCTCTGGTCTAATTTTTCGAAAAAACACGCATACCTTGTATTCTGCATCAGAAGATAGGAGCGTGAAAGTTTGGAACTTAGACGATATGGCTTACGTCGAATCACTGTAAGAAAATTGCAAATTGTTTCTGATTTTTTATTATTACTAATTTCATAAATGACTTGTAATCATTTTTAATGATTCTGTCATGTCAGGTTTGGTCATCAAAATGCTATTACTTCCATAGACGCACTTACTCGAGAACGTGCTATAACAAGTGGAGGTCTTGACGGAAGTATAAGGATATGGAAAATCGTTGAAGAGTCACAGCTGATTTTTAACGGACATGGCGGTAGCATAGATGCTGTGAAACTTATAAACGAAGAAAATTTCCTTAGTGGCGGTGATGATGGGCAGTTGAATTTATGGGGTTGTTTGAAGAAAAAACCCCTGTGTTCAGTTACTGAAGCTCATGGAAAGGATGTGGAAAATGGATTACCTAACTGGATTTGCAGTATTGCTACGCTTTTGAATACAGACTTAGTTGCTTCGGGTGAGTAATTTACTTTTTCTTACTTTAATTTATGAGCTTTAAATTATACATGCTTCAAAGTTGGGAGTTTAAATTTGTAAATATATTAAGTTTAAGTAGCCAAAGTTTCACGTACTTGTTAGAGGCTTGTTAATGTTTCTAAAAGTATTAGCAGGAAAGTAATGTAAAAGTAGCCTCTCTTTCAGGGTCTCGAAATGGTGTCGTTAGACTTTGGCAGTGTGGAGACGGGTTTCGGAGTTTAAATCCACTCTTTGACGTCGAGGTAGTAGGATTTATAAATTCGCTGATGTTTACACCAGACGGTAATTATCTCATAGCTGCAGTTGGTAAGGAACACAGACTTGGTAGGTGGTGGCATTTGTCAGAGCCTAAGAATAGTATAGTTTTAATACCATTAATTCACACTAAAAGTAATTGAAAATGTCCTGTTATCAATTATAATGCTGAATATACGCTTTAAGTTCTTTTAGGCGTTTTTCTTTGTAAAGTTAACTACTTTTAAGCGAGATTTGTATTACTGCTGTAAAATAAATCTATCTTTTTTAGTATATCAAACAAATCTTAAAATTCCTTTTTTTATCCTAAATTTTATAGAAGTCATTCAATATTTTTTATATTTCATTTATGAACAATGAATTTCGTTACTTTAAAAGAGGGTAAAATGAAATGAAAGAAATATTGGTCCACAGTACAAGTATTTATTTATTCTGTACAAAAGTTGAGTTATAAAATATCATGTCCCATTTTAGGTCTTGTTCTTATTCTTGTATACCATTCTGTCTTGAGTTCGTTCGTATAACAACAATAGCGCCACGCGAAGCATGCGTGCTTACCGCCAGAAAACGAAACAGATTCGAACACATTCTGATTCGTTTCGCTAATAAACGCATAATTACACTATCCACGATAATCATCCGCTTCTTTCGTAAATATGGGATCTGGTAATTCGTCTAGTTTATTAACAACGATTTATCGCAGGTTTTTCTACACGTGAACACGCGTTGACCTTCGCATGGACCTCAGACTCGCTGCATATGTATGTGCCATCAAACGACTTCATTTTCAGTTTTAGCCACTTTAACAATTATTACAAGAATGAATGAAGATTATATTCTACTACTCGGTGCCTCTGTGTATTTAAAACGAGTGTAGGCCTTTTCTCGTAACCAACTCCTACGGATATTCCCTTTGGTATGATTTTTTTTCTCCTAATTTACAATCTACGCCAACCCACAACAAATTGAAATTCACAGTCTTGAGATCTTAAAAATTTAATGGATATTTTTTTCTTGTATAAAACCACTTCCTAATCAACTGAAGAGTCAGAATATTGTAGTTGCGCATTTTTTGTTTGAATTCAATTCTATTTCTTCGCGCTTAATTATAACAAATATTTGCTTTAGTTACAATGGTTCATAACGTTATCATACAATGGTTCATATTATCGACTGTCGCGCAAAAGTTAAAAGTGATTACGGATCCCTATCCATAGAAATTCGTTTCTTCATGAATGGCACAAAAGTTTATAATCGTTTTAAAAAACGATTGTGAGACTTATGAGTAATAATTAACGAAATTGTCAGGTTCTTATTTTCAGTTTAACAATCTCGCTTCTCTTCCGTCCGTTACAGAGACTTTATTTTTTCATGATGTCGCTCTTAAAATAGAAATGTCCTGAAAGCTTGCACAAAGCTAAGTTTACCTGTCTAATGTCCCATTTCAAAGGAATTATTAGTTGAAGATTGCAATAATTATTACTTAAACAGTTTATATTTCAGAATTGTCGTTAACTAATTTTATGTGGCAAATGACATGTCCAAAATAATCTTTATTGCAGTCTGACTAATAATATTTGTTTGGTAAATTCCAAATTATATCGTTGTTGAAATTAGGCCGCTAATTTAAAAATACAAATAGCACCAACGACGATATAAAAAAAAACTGAATGTACATTTTCAAAAATTAATTATTTATTAATTTATATTTTTTTATTTTGTGTAGTATTGGAAAGTGAATTGCTAATATAGCTTTAAAGTAAGAAAATTATAATATACAGAAATTATTCATAAATCAGGAGAGGGAGGAATATCGAGAGGGAGAGAATATCGTTTCTGATACAAAATTCAGTAAAATAGTTTGAAATTTTTCTGTTATGAAAATATACGGAAAAAATGTACAAAACAAAAAATAAATCAACCTTGAAAATCAAACATAATTAATTCAGTTTCAGTACATAATAATAAATTTCCTTGCTTTATAAAATATTCTGAAATTTTATTAAAAAGAGAATTTTGCAAAGTCGAATATCTTTTTATATGAGTCAATCTGCAGAAATGATAAATATCTTCAAGTTTTTGAACGGAATTTTTATAGTCGCGTGTTTTTTTGAAATCGAAATTCGTCTTGTCAGTACAAAAAATAATAAATTGATTGCTTCATTTTTTCTCAAATTTTAACATAATTTAGACAAACTGATTTTTGGATAAATATTGAAAAAATAAACACTTAAAAAACGGAATAGTCTGAATTAGGTATAAAATATTAGGTGATAGATAAGAAAAGTATTGAACATTTCAATCCATTTATTATTTATTCAAATGTTGAAAAATGTCATTTTAAGAGCGACGACATGAAGTTGGATTTGTTTTTATTTCGTGTACAAATACAATTGTCGATTTCACGAACTTGGAGTCGTTGACTTTTTTTTTTTTTTCGTGTCTTGAGATATCTTTTGTACTTACAAAGACGATTCATGTAAGGTACTTTCAAACCCATAATGTACCAATAATATCCGGCGTTTTACTTTCATTTCTATCGATATAATTGTTATATCGATATACATGTACAATATACCTACAATATTTGTGTAACGTCGGAGATTTTTCAAGCTTTCCGAAGAGCTTGAAAAATACAGTTATTATTGTGCTCGATGCACTCTTTGAAATTATAATGTTAATTAATAATTTCGAGTTTCTTTTTTTTTTTCTTGAAAGTATGAGTGTACTATGAGAAGTACGTCTGCCTGCCTGTCTGCATGAGAATAATTGATTAACGTATTATGTGTAAGATTATCGGCAAAATTTTTTTGTTGATTATGTCCTTTTCCTGTTTTTTTTTTCTCGTTAAACGCTATTTCGCTACAATGGACTACCTTTATGAACTCTACACTACTTTGCATTGTATGTATTGTATGAACGACATAATGTACTGTATGTGCTTACGTTGGCACACGCAAACTCTATGGTGTCCATGTTTATGGAATTACACGCAGCCTGCTCTCCAGAGATTCTACGATCATAATAAACCCAGGAAACCCTCTTTCATTTGCAACTTTACTCGGAGTCTAATAATCGTAATAATTGCTCATCAAGTTAACGAAATTATTACTATGGTAAGTGTATAATCGCAATAAGTTTACCAAACGTCAACGTTACCTCAATTCAAAGCACTCGTATTTTTAATTATTTAAAAAATTATTTCGGGCTCAAAGTCAAAAATAATTATCATGTCTCATTTCAGTGTTGTCGGTAATAATTAGAAATTAAACTCATGCCAATGATTTTTTAATTAATTAGTTGCACGTAGAAATTAAAAAGTACAATCTAAGAATAATAACTGTGCTCCAGATTAAAATAATACTAATCACAAAAATTAGTTTTAAACTTTAAAATACTTCAAAAAAGAAGGAGGGTCTATAAGGACAGTTTCTGCACCCAGAGAAATAATTTCTTTTTAGTTTCGCTTTTCAACCACTTTTAGAAAGAATAAAATTTTATTACAATCATTTATTAAATTTGATAAAAAATCCCCCAGGTATCTTATTTTTCACTATGTACTATAAAATTCTAAAAGGATTTCGAAATAACTTTTTAAAAAGTCGAAATGCGATATATTATTGTTTTGCTAAGAGAGAATTTTGTAAAAAATATTTTAACCAACAAATTTCGAATCAGCTCGTGCGTTTTAGAAAGAAACCCAGGAAAAATGGATATTAACACAACCGCGATATTAAGCGAATTAGCTGTTTATGAGTACAGAAAACAAATAATCGTTACCAAACCAAGAGGAGATTTTAAATGGAATGAGAGCGGGCCGCGCATAATCCGTGATCATGGACGCGAATGTGTGATACCGGTTATAAAATAATATTATTCAACGTGAGAGAATTGATGACCTGGCTAAGTGTGGCTGTACTCGACGTTCTCATTTAATTAGTACAATTGTATGTTACGAATAATAATCATATTTAATAATAATCACTTCGTGTTCGATTTTAAAAATCTTAGACATCAACGTACATTCACTTTTATAATAAATTGTTATTAGAAACCTATCTCGTACCTATTATGTATTTAATATTGTGTTTTATAGAGTTATTCATCGTTTTATGTACAAATCATCTACGAATCCTCTGCTTTCTCTTTAAATTGATTTGCGCACTGACGATTCAAGTGCCGTGGTATATCCAACGTTGTCAAGGAAAAATATACGCGAACGGTATTTTTTGTATACCGCATGTATAGAAACTACCCTTTTTTTGGCTTGTAGAAATGAAATCCAAGAATGGAAAATAAAAAGAAGACAAAAAACGGTGAATCATGGTTGAGGATAGTAATGGCTGGGATGTGGAATTTTGGAGCGAGGCGTGGACTGAGCCACAATATTTTCTATCTCAGTGTTAAAAATAATTAGTTTATTGACCGTCCTACAACCCGGAAATATCTCACAAAATATTTACAATAATGAGCACGTAATGCACACTCGTAAACAACAGTATTAAACAATCTCAGGAATTTAATCCAAAAAAATAATTTTTGCTAAAGGCAAGCAACTTTTAGTAACTTTATAATATTCGCACTGTTATTCACGAGCGACAGTAAAGTTTTTGAAATTGGAAAATACTGTCGAAGAATAGGTCGAAATTGGAATAGGTCGAAGAATAGATCAGAGCATGAACCACGCCTCCTCGGAATGAGAAATGGAAGTAAAATAAAAAATAAAATGCAGTGAATGACCTTGTCTATTTTCTATGAATAGTTCGAGTCTAAATTATTGTTATACTGTATTTGCCTAGTGTCCGTCGAATGAACACCATTCACACTTTACAATGCTCTATGCGTCGCTACTGGAGTGTCGTTATTTAGATGTAACAAGTTTTTTTGTGGCTTTGATGATTTACAGTAACTGCAAGCTAACTAGACCCCATAAACTGTCTTCGATTCCTTGAAAAATAAGTCAGTGTAGGAGTGCATCGCTCCTAATATAAATTACAATCTTCAACGATCTGGAGAGTCGGGCACCTTACTTGGGAGTCACGAAAATAAATTATTAAAGAGAATTTTTATCCAAACAAATTATTCATCCAAACAAAATTTTATCTGGAAAAAATTCTGCTCTCGTCGTTGATTAAAAAAAAAGGTATATATAAAAAGTTACAAAATAAAGTATCCGACTTTCCAAAAAAAGAAATCTATCATACAAAGAACTAGTTACAAAATAATTTTTATCCCTCAAGTTGAAGTAATTATTATCAATTCTTATTCGTATTGCAATATTCGACAATGCCGTACCCCGCAAATCGCGTCGCACTTTACCCTCTCTTTACAAAATACATGACTAGAAGGCGTTTAGGAATCGAGAACGTTTATGGTGATTTATTAGTCGCCCAAGATGTGTACATGGCAGCCCAGTATCCCGCATAACATTCTGGAAAACAAACAGACGGGGGCGAGAAGCAGATAATACTTAGTCTTACAATACTGCGATAGTACGAGAAACACATTTTCGTTCAACGTTTGTCTTATTAGAAATCAAATTATGATTATCGTGTGTTTGCAACTGTGACGCAGATAGATGAGTGCATGAACATGAAACTGAGATGACTGACTATGAAAAACTTTAATGTGCAGGGATTCATCTAAGTCCGGAGCTCGGGCACACATTCGTATTTACAGTAATTTGTTGCTTTACGACCTTTCAACAAACAGAAATGACTTTTTTTGCGAATTATTTGCTCGTTGCACGCATTTACGATCAAGAAGATTTATATTTCTTTTATACAATTTTCTGATGCATTTTTAAAAGCTAATCGGAATACTTGATAGCCATTTCAACTTTCAGATTTTAACAGATTTTCCTTTTGAATTCTTCGTGCACGTTTATACGTACGAGCGAGTTACGTAATGCAAACATAGTATGAATGCGACGTCGGCGACAATAAATAAGTAACAAAAGAAAATGAAGAAAATAAGAGAAGGGCCAATTCGCAAAATAACGTGTCGGTAAATGCCTCGTTGGTTTTCAAGTAGTACAAAAAAAAAAACAAGACGACTGGAAAAGACGACGTTCCGTTCCTCGCCGCATTGTAATAATTCACTATTAAATTTGATATTTCACTAATAATTATAGAATATCGAGTGAATATTCGCATTACAATAATAATAGATAATAAATATAATACAGATCTATAGATAGAGTTCAGTATGATACAGCTATAATACAAATTGTCTCGTTTTCGGTCTCCTCACTCACATTCCACTCATATTTTCATTTTCTCTCTCGCTCTTTATCACACACGCACACTTTCGAAACACAAAAAAGAAAAAGAAATATTGAGAAATTGACATTCGCGGATTTCGTAATATTTTTCCAAGACTCGGCGTATAACGTCCAAAGCGAATCGTTTTCGCCCTTGAAAAAGATTCGACGGCTATCACGTGGACGATGTGGCGCAATGAATTTGTTACACGCATCCATTTCCTTCTCTCGCATTTCACTCGCTTTATTATAAGATTTGTCTATATATACGCACTCTTTTAATCGTTCACCCTTTCTTTTCGCAGGACCAAGAACCTGTTGTACATATTCGATAGGAATTTATTTACACGCGTGCTAATTATCATGTCGCGACCCGCGCGTCGAGCGCACGGCTCTTCGACGACAAAGTTTTAGTCTTGTTTTCGCGAACATTTAGTATTTAACATTTACAGTCTTTTCAGAACAGCGATTGGTAGAAGTCGACTTTTCTCTAAGCAAAAAAAAAAAACTTCAACAGGTTTCTACAAATGACATACCTTAATCCAACAAATACTACTCTAAAATGAAAATATTTTCTGAATTTCTTCTAACTTTTAGGATTTAGGCCACTGGTTAGCTGAAAACAAATTTAGGAGGAACTTATCATTCCAAACTCTCAAGATGAAAATCTTATCTTAGAAAAAAGTCGACAACTCCAACTCGTGTTACATACAATAGGAAAAAATAATTTGGTAGGCCATAAGGACTAATGTCATCGAGATTTCAGCCTCGATACCACGTAGGCGATACATCAAGAATATGAACGAGGATGGAATGCACACGCCTCAGTCGTTGTCAGTCTTTTGCGGAAGAGCCATGCGCCGATGTGGTGATTTCGAGCGTTCTCTATAATTTAAATTGAATATTTTGTCGTGTTCCGTCGTCGCTCGAGGATACTTAGCACGCAAAACGCTCGATCTCGTATTTTGAATAAATACCTAGAATTAGCGTAATGATAATAAAGGACAACCAATATACGACTACCGCTTTATAGTAGTGATATTAGTGGGCGTACTACGGTAGTATTTAGTAATAATGTTTTTCGTTTTTTTTTCTCGTTTAATTGTAATATGGCCTGTTGCTCGCTTTTCGACGCATCCTCTTTCGACGTCGCTCCATTTAGACTCGGGAGACGCGCGCGATTCACTTGTAAAGACCGTTGACACGGTCAACTTCACGTCCCGCGATTCGATTCTCACGATCGCGGAAATTAATTAAACGTAGGATAATCACAGAAGAAGGGGTTCGACACTTCAAATCGGTCGGCAGTCGCTTCACCGTAGTAAGTTGGGTAGAAGCAGATTGACCAGAAGCGTCCCTGTCAGCAAGTACAGCGCCTGCTGCACTCGATCGTGTCGCAAACTCGTACTCCCACTGTTGTACGTGAGCTCCTCGTTTTTCACCACCTCGTTCGGGTGATCAGAGTACTCTTCTGCAAAAAAATTTCGATTCATTAGCACATAAATTAAAACTGTTAAATGAAGTTTTTAAAATCGAAGTTAAAGTGTTGTGGAAGCATTTGAATTAAAGAACGTTCAAAATTCAGGCTTCACAGTAATGCTCTCAGAAAAGGGGACATAGGGTGATTTTTTAAATAAAAATAGGCAAAATAGGCGAATAAATTATATGCAAGCTCTACGTTTCCACCTGAGGCAAAAAATGAGAATGTAATATATTTGGAAAATGTACAGGAATTGGATTTCGGCGAAATTGGCTGGGACCCTATAATATTTTTTAGTTCAAGTAATACTAATCAAAAAACTCTAATACCAAAAGTCGATTCTATGGACATTTTTTCGTCTAGTAGAACTTGAAAATCACTTTTTTTACGTAGAAAAATACTAAATAAGTTAAGTAAAAAGTTCAGGAAATGGGTTTCAGTCAAATTGGCTGGTATTTTAGTTCAAGTTATGCTGACCGAAAAGTTCTAATATCAAAAGTCTTATGGACAGTTTTTTGTCTAGCAAAGATTGAAGATCACTTTTTAAGCGCTTTTCTACGTAAAAAAGTAATTTTCAAGCTTCGCTAGACGAAAAACTGTCCATAGAATCGAATTTTGGTATTAGAATTTTTTGATCAGCATCACTTCAGCTAAAAAAAATATCATAGTCCCAGCTAATTTCACTGAACCCCAATTCTTGTACATTTGATGCGAGGTCCTTTTTGAAGATTAAAATTTTTTTCATATATAAAATTCCTTATTAATAGCATAATTGTTTTCATTAAGTAAGTTAATTTTGTACCTAATTATTATTTAAAACAAAAAACGAACAGGAATTTTTTGAGACCAGAAAAACCTCGAGATGACAATGAATTTTTTAAATCTTTAGTAAAAAAAAAAACATATGTTATACGATTTTGAATTAGTTTGATTAAAAACTCTTTAAATTTTAAGCACTATAAATTTTCAGTTACTCAATTTTGAAAACTTTGATATTAAAATGTTCAATTTGCAACATTTTAAGATTGTTAAATATTCAGTTTTGAATGAACAGTTCAGAAAACGTTTCATTTTTGAGACTAAATACAAAATTGTACAATTTCGGAGGATATGCTTGAATTCTAAAATTTTATTTAAGTCTAATTATGACAAATGAAAAAATATACAATTTTCAATGCTTATTTCAATATTTCAAGACTTTTGGTCACGTTTTCAAAACATATAGTCAATTTTTACTTTCTTTGACTAGGAATTCACACTTCTCAATTTTCTTTAAAGAATTTTTTCAATTTTTTCATATTTATTGCAAGTACAAATGTTTTCCCATTTTTATATTTAAAATTTAAGGCATTATATTAAATTTAAGGTATTATATTTAAATTTTAATTGATACTTTAGAAATTGATTAATTATAAATTAAAGAAAATTCCGTAACACTAGCCTCGACCCATGTTATGTTGTGCCCTAGTTGTATGGAAAATTCCGTAATACTCGATATTGCCTAAATTAAGAAGTTCATAATTATACAATTTCAAATTAAAAACAATCAAAAAGTTCAATTAAAGGTAGAATTATTCAAAAATTGCAGAATTTAAATTTTGAAGAGTTTGAAATTAAAAAATGTTCAAGTCAAAGCGTTCGAAGTTTAATCAATTTAGATTGAAATATATTTAAAATATTATTTAATTTCAAATCGTCCAAAATAGTACAATTTCAAATTAAAAGTAGAAGTGAAAAATTTGTAATTCGAAACTTCCCAAATTCGACAATGTCGAATTAAAAGCATTTAAAATTAAACAGTTTTGAATTAAAAGCGCATCAAATAGAATTAGAATGTCGCAGAACTTTTCAATTTTGAAGTCATCTAATAAACTTAAAACTTTAAAGATTCCGAAACCCATGCATTTTAAATATTATACAATATAGAAGGCCTCTATTTTTATATTATGCAATTATAAGCATTTAAAATTAAAATTTACGTAGTCTTCGACGCTCGTAATTTAATTGTAAAATTTATTAATTTTACAGAAATTTAAAAAATTTCAGTTTAGAATACTTGGTAGTGAAATTTTATAAGCTTAACGATAAAAATGATAAAAATTTAAAAATAAAAACTCTTTACTTTTTTGGTCTTCAGTTTAGAAAGTGTTTAATTTTAAATGCTTCTCATTTTTAAATTTAGAAATTACTGTGTAGCTACGGAAGTCCAATTTCAAAATTCCAGGTTTGTTCCAGTTTTTCAGGTCTAATTTTGAAAAAATTCCAGTCAATTCAATTTTATACTCGTCGCAAACTAATTTGCCGACAATTTCTGGTACTGTGATTGATAAATGCAAATGTAAAGGGTTTTTCAACAATTATTGAATTCTAAACAATCAATTCCTATCAATTTGCGCAGTTTTAAAATCCTCAACCAAAGACTAAAATAATTATTAAATTTAAAAGAGGTATTGCTAAAAAAAAATGCCATGACTTTCAGGTCTTCTAGAACTTTTTCAAAATTCCATGACATTTTTAGGTTTTGCAAGGTCTTGTAGCAACCATGAATTATCGTTGTTTCGCATTGAAATTATAAAATCTTGAACACTTTCAGATTTGAAATTGTTCATATTGTTTATCTTATATTGTTGCATTTTGAAGGCAACTTAAAATATTTAAATCTTAAAATATGCTTGAAAACATCTAAAAATATTGAATCTTATTTGTTTTTTTATTAATTTAGACTGCATTTAAGGGGAAAAATGAAAAGAAAGGAAAAAAGGGGGAAATCTTTTTAAAAAGGGAAAAAGTAGGGGAATAGGGGAAAGACTATGAAGCCTGGAAATTACAAAATACACTGATTATTTTGTTTTTAAATCTGCAATAAGCTCCACGTCCAAGTCGATCCAATAACTACATCAGAACCTTCTATAATCTACAGGAAATGAAAACTAGTTTCTGATCGAGAATGGGCCTCGAGACTCGACTGCACCGACCATTTTCTCGATTCCCTTTGACAGCTAACATTCGATCGAGGTAGAGCAAATGGTCTGGCATTTCATAGTGAACGTATGGAACACGAGAGGCAAAGAGGATATATATAAAAATATATATTTCCTTTGACTTTAACTGAATACTTGTCACCTCTTCTGTACGAGACAAACTCCAGGGCAAAGCTACATGTTTATTAACGCTGTTTGACAACGAAGCTTATCGTAAAATGCAAATCAAGTTCGAGCTATTTTCAAGTCAAATTACTAGGTGAGGACAAGGACAGTCATGGAAACGAGTTCGTTTGAACAGATGGTCTTCGGGGGAAAAAGGGTCCTAGCCCACTGTTGTTCAATGTAGATTCAGGCTCATGAACATAAATTTTCACCCGTACCCTTCTCTGTTTTTAAATGTAATCCGATTACGTTACTAGAATGTATGCAGCTAAACGCTAAAATGAATTCATACGCGCTTTGTGAAACAGAACCAGATTTTCACTTCTTGATCTTGATTTGCTTTAGCATTTTTTTTTCTTCCCTTAATTGCCCTATTGTTTCCAATGTTATTATGGAAGTAA
Organism: Euceroptres primus; assembly: GCA_037177015.1. Lineage (NCBI taxonomy): Eukaryota > Metazoa > Arthropoda > Insecta > Hymenoptera > Figitidae > Euceroptres > Euceroptres primus. The sequence goes on from JBAGKK010000232.1 coordinate 712,180, forward strand.
TCTACGTTTGTCTTGTGTTTAGTTTTGCACGATGCTAAGATATTTTAAATAATATTATAAAGTGAACCAGAAATTTACAAGTGTAATATTGTGCTAGTATTTTCATTTGGCGTGGAAAATATTCAACTTTTAAAATGTTTCTTTGATTCAGAATTTGTATTTCCGACTGGAAAATGTTCTTGAAGTTCTGAACGTTCAAATGAACGAATTTTTTTTTAACTCAAATTTATTCTGAACTATTGTTTTAATTGCAATTTAAAAAAAACATCATGAGGTTTTTTATCATCACATTAGTTTCTTTGCTAATAAATCAATATTTTAGAACAAATTCGAGTTTAAAATGAAATCAATTAAAAATTTCGTTCATCTGAACGTTCCGAACTTCGGGTACATACTGGAAATCGTTCTTATTGCAATTTAGAAAGAAGCCGCAAGTTTTGCAGTAAGTGAAGGCAAGAAACGAGCGTATATACTGTACGTACTGTTCTTCTTCTTCTGAGTGATCGAAGTCTTAGGTGGTGAGGAGGACGGCGATCCATTGTAGATCGGCGGTAGTGGAACTTGATGGGGATGCGATGGATAGAGTACTGGAGGGGGTACATGGGTTAGTGTGGGCGACACCGTGGCTGGCTGATGATGATCGTGATGATGATGGATGTTGCCTCCGGGATAAAATCGATCTCCGCCTTTGAGAACGCTTGGTGGTGGCATTCCTGCTACTCCACCACCCAAAACTGCTGTGCTTGTCGAGCTGCTGCTGGATACAGTGCTGCTGGTTACTGCAACGGCTAAAATTTAAAAAAAAACATCGTCAATATACTTGGCTTATTTTTCTTGATTATACTTGATTTTTCTAGTATTAAATTTCTAACATTGAAAACAATTTGCATATTTATGAACTAGAAGAGGTCTGAATAAAGCGTTGAATTCGCAAAGCCTTGAACGAGTTCAAGGCACTAAGTGGGACTTAGCATTTATAATAAATCACTAAAATGATAATAAAGCTTAGCTGCCTTGCTTGCCATGTCAAAATATAGAAATCAATAGATGCTGGAAGATTATGGACATATGTCAACGTCCAAGTCCGGTATTTTGGTACCAGATGGAATATCAAGATAAGCTCGAAGCACCATCCAGGTCTACCTCTTCAGCAACTACCAAACTCAAATTTACATCTGTACTTTACTTTCAACTAGCTTCTGTTTGGTGATATTTCGTAAATAACTTCCTTAAAACTAAAAATTTGCAAAAATTTTTATATTTAATTACTTAGGAAGAAAACGCGACTGTAACTTTTGTCAAAAAGCATTGAAACGAGACTAAGAAATTTCGCGTCGAAAGAGCCATATGTGAATAACTTTGGAACATTTTAAGTCAAGATATAAATTAAGAAAACTAGAAGAAAATAATGTGCTAGGTAACAAATTTTCGACTCTTTTTTCAATTGTTGGAAAAATCTAGAAAAGATTTAAAAGAATTTTGAAAAAATTCATGGCGGTACTTTAAAGTATAAGCTTCAAAATGAGATCTAGAAACTCCAAATATCTTTACTAATTATCTAGTAATAAACACAAATGTGCCATCATATTTTTATTTTTGCGAGACTTCATGAATATGCAGTGAAGGCGAGCAAAGGTTTGATCGTCGCATGTTTAGAACTTGAAGCAGGACACTCTTGGACATAAAAGATTTTGGGAACAAGGGGCACCTTTTTTATTTCTCTGTATGATGTAAAAATCTTATTAAATTGCAATTAATTATTTATTAAAATTAATTGATAATTTTGATTTTATAAGTAATAGATATTTGACTTTCTCTTTTTGATTCTGATAGATCTTTTCGTTCTCTTTCGAAATCTGTCAAAAAACTAAAAAATTGTTAAAATTGATAAAATGGCAGCGGTTTCTCTGAAAATTTTGAAACGCAGGTTTCTCAAAAACCCCATCGTTTTTATTTTTCTTAATTTTTTTTCTAAGTTAGTGCTAATATGGTGAATATATCCCAAAAGAGTTTATCTTGTGTCCGCATCTCGGAAAGGAGAAAGAAAATGTTTTTTTCTGAAAAATGAAGTCACATTTTTTGCAAAAACAATACGAGATACAAAAAAAGTTAAAAGTTGATCCTCTCAAAAAGTTCTAAAAAAAACTTTTTTGACACTTGGAAAGGTTTTGGGAATAAGGGACACCTTTTTTATTTCTCTGTATGACGTGGAAATCTTATTAAATTGTAATTAATTATTTATTAAAATTAATTAATAATTTTGATTTTATATCATGATGTAATGATTCGTTAATTCCTTTTTATTTGAGATGACTTTAATCTGATTCTTTATAATACTATTCTTTGATTAAGAATTTATACTTCTCAATGAACCATTTTATGCAACAAAAATTATAATTTTTTGCAGAAAAGGGGTCAAACATGAAATGCAAATTACCTAACTTTCACTTCCCGGCTCTTTAAAGACAATAAAACTTTGAATTTCGGCAAAAACATGTTTAAAATTTCAAAATTTTATTGTCAAATAGAATTTATTTTAAAAATGTACAGAGAAGTCAGAAAACTAGGTCCAGCTAGATAATTTTCTCACCAATCTTCAGTTTTGCCGGTTTAACGTTTATTTAAAGCACATTACACTGTTTATGTTGTATTTCACGTTCCAATAATTTACTTTAT
>JBAGKK010000232.1:730206-748811 GCA_037177015.1 Euceroptres primus
CAAATAACGGAGTATAATTTTTGATTCTCTAACATATTATTATTGTAAATTTACAAAAAAACTCACAAAAATCGAAAAAAAATTACTTAAAATTTTTTGTTCAACATAACGTGTAGCCCACAAATAATTACAGATTTGGACGTAAAAAATTTGAATAAAAATCTAATAAAATTTTCCATAGAGTTGTCGAGCCTGACTTTTGATTTAGGTTTTCAATTTTTTATAAATAAACAAATATGACGAAAAAATGGCCATTCTTTCTATTTGAAGTTCCCGGTGTTCGTTAATAATAGGAAAATTGTTGCAATTGCCTACGTTTCATAGAGTAAGATTAGTTAAAGATGTTTAATCATGATATAATAAACAAAAAAATTTTGTATAAACAAATTATTTGTTGAAAGTGTTTTTTCTATAATTTTCAATAATTGTACGTTTTTTAAAGTTACATTGCAAGAAATTTAGATGGAAACAATATTATAATGGAGAAAATTTCTCTGATTATTATTATTGTTAATATTATAAAGAAATTTAATTTAAAAAATGCATTATTCAGGCATTTGTTGACAGCAAAATTCGTTTTTCTCAATGTCACGGAAAAATTCGTTTTTTTTAAATTTCACTCCTTTCAATTGGGAACTCCATGATAATGTCAGCAACATTCATGATTAAGCACCATAATAATTCAACTTGGATTGCTCTATTCATTTTTTTGTCATACAATTTATGAAATAATCATGAATGGTGCTGAAATTATCATGGAGTTCCCAATTGAAATAACTGACATTAAAAAAAACAAATTTTTTCGTTGACAAATGCCCAAATAATGCATTTTTTAATTAAATTTGTTCTAAAAAATCATACAATTTATCAACTAAGTATAAGTGTTGATGAAATTACCATGGACTTCCCAATTAAAAGGACTGGCACTGAAAAGAACGAATTTTTCTGTCGAAAAATACCCGCATAATGAATTTTTAAGATTAGATTTGTTTTAGAAAAACATAAAATTAATCAACTAATTATGAATGTTGCTGAAATTATCGTGAAGTTCCCAATTAAAAGGACTAACATTGAAAAAAGCGAGTTTTTCCGTCGACAAATGCCCGAATAATGCATTTGTTTATTAAATTTGTTTAAAAAATCATAAAATTTATCAACTAATTGCATTTAATAATGCACTTTTCAATTTAATTTTTTTAACAAAATCATAAAATTTATCAAATAATTATGAATGTTGCTGAAATTATCATGAGATTCCGAATTAAAAAGACTGGCATTGAAAAAAACGAATTTTTCTGACGACGAATGCCTTAATAATGCATTCGTTCATTAAATTTGTTTATAATATTAACAATAATAATAATCAGAGAAATTTTCTCCATTATAATATTGTTTCCATCCAAATTTCTTGCAATGTTACTTAAAGAAACGTAAAATTATTGAAAATTATAGAAAACACACTTTCAACAAATAATTTGTTTATAAAAAGTTTGTTTGTTCATTGTATCATGATGAAACATCTTTAACTAATGTTACTCTATGAAACGTAGGCAATCGCAACAATTTTTTTATTATTGACGAGTACCGGGAATGTCAAATAGAAAAAATGGTCATTTTGTTCGTCATATTTGTTTATTTATAAAAAAATTGAAAAACTAAATTAAAAATCAAGCTCGACAACTCTCCGGAAAATTTTATCAGCTTTTTTTTCAAATTTTTTACGTCCAAATTAGCTAATATTAGTGGACTGTATGTTATTTTGAACCAAAAAAGTCATTTTTTTCCCACTGTGCGCTGTCTTTCAATACTTCAATTGTTACAGTATTGCCGGTGGTAGCTGTTATGATATACGTATTCTCGTGACGTAGGCGACCGACAAGAGTTTATTATCCTGGCGAGATAATTTCTCGTTTGCTTTATTGAAAGGTACATTCGTTCCAATTCTTAAAGCTTAAGTGGAAGTCATTAATCAAAGGGGTTCTATAAATGACAAAATGTTAAAAATTTCCTACGATTATCATAGTTTCAACCTCCTTTGATGTAGGTAATCGTTCTACCAATCTTAATCAACATATCTACTGCCAACTTTGCAACAGGGATTATCTCATCAGAAAATTAATTTTTAAATGGATGGAATTTAGTTAGTACTTTGTCTAAATGTCCAAAAGGCTAAAGAATCTTATTCATCGTTAATTTCCAATGTCAGTTTGCGACAACTGTGTCATAAATCGATAATATACTTCAATTGCGTTTAGACGCAAAAGCAAAATGAGTGGTTGACCTGTGTTGGCCCTAGAACATCAATGAACGTATCATGTCATTGTTTGAGGCAACGATGACAGTGCTTTTGATTGATTTTAGTTCATGTCTGATTTCGCCGACGCGCTCAGTATCGCGATTTGTCAAACCTCTCTGAACAAGTACGCTAAATCGACCAACGAGATTTATACATTTGTGCATAAACCAAACAGTACATCTGCTCCATTAGTTAATTTATTTTCATGCCTCTCATATTGGAGTAAATTTCTCTTAAATGGGATTGAACATTTCTCTCTGAAAATTTGCCGACAGTGAGGTCTATTAGACTTTGACCCGCATAAAAGCACTCTCGTTGAAATTAACAAAGGATCCTAATAATAAAAGCAAGCAAATTCACTTGCATTAATTCCTGCACTGAAATAACTTGGGAGCCACACAACGTCAATAGAAGAACACTGGCAAGAAGTAGAGCAGCATTTATAATTTACATTTTGAAAAGAAATGAGTTCAAGTAGGACAGGTTGGAATGATTAGCAATTAATCTTAAGCACTGTAAGTGATACTATTGCTCAAGAAGATTGAAATTTATTGTCGGCGTCTTCGAGGCGTTTGTAAGATGTATTTGATGTTCTGACCTTTTTGTCGTTGACGATTCTGCATCAAGCACCACTGGTTCAGTGGTAATGAATGCAAATCTGTAACTGTAGTCTATTACCAACATTGTCTTTTTTCTCACGTTGCGAATACATACAAGGCATCTATGGAGATATCAGATTCATTATACATACTGTGAACATTCGCTCATAAGAAGGCGTTTGCGCAATGAGCTGAAACGTTCGACCAACACGGCGACAAGTTAAAGAACCGTGGACAAGAACCAAGAAGCGAGAGGCGGAAAGCAGGGTGCTACGTGTGCTAGACTCAAGTTATAATGTCAATAAGAAGAGTGACTCACGCTCTTAGAGTGATATCGCTTTATTCAGCATGACCTCTTCCTTCACTCTCAAGCGATTCGATACATGTGTAAATTTCGATTTCGATTCGGGGGAATTCTCTCGAATACTTTTACAGCTGTGCTGGATGGAAACTGGGGTGCTATCTGGCGTTTACATTTGGCCAGAAACACAAATATACGAACAAGGGTTTCATGTGGCATATTTTCGGCCGAGCTGAATGCGTTTCTGTGGTTAGAATTGATTTTCAAAGGCTTTTCTCGGTGCTGAGTGCATGACATGGTTATGGGGTTTGATAGAAAGCGTGATTGATGTAATTCAATTATAAGTCTTTTGGATGATACGAAAGTATATCATTTTTATTTTATTTTTTTATTTCCTCTTGCATAAAACAGCAATGCCCGATATTTTTCATGTCTGTTGCTTAGGGTGGTCCAAAAATGCATTAGAATATTTTTTCAAATCTTCATGCTCTCACCCTCCAAATTTGTTCGAATGCACCAAAAAACAAATTGCGTTTTTTTTTTTTTTAAATTATATTTACAGGTTCCGCAAGCTCCACGAAGTTTAACACGTATTTCCCATAAGAAAAAAAGACGTTTTTGTAAATTTTATTCAGAATCGTCAATATTAGGTGAATCGAGTTGAAACTGAATATTTCTCTTCACAATTAATCATAGAATACGAATCAAAAATTACTTTTTAAATATCACCTCCATAAGTCTGTTTTATAGGGTCCCAAAAAAACTTAATAAGTGAAAAATTGGGTTTTGCGCGATTTTGGCGCTAATTATGATTTTTTGCGGTTTTTTTTAGTACAAATTGTTTTTAATACATAAAATATTACTTTCTTCTGATAATTAGATGTTTTAATAAATTGTCTAAACAATTTATTATTGTTTATAGCAATTTTCTCTTAGAATAGAGTTAGAAAGTCACGTTTTTTTCCGAATTTTTCAACTTGTTTTCAACTTTTCAGTTAAAGCGAGGCAATAATCAATTAAAGGTAACAGACATAATTGTTTAAACAATTTATTATTATTGATAACAATATTCTCTTAGAATATTGCTAGAAAGTGGTAGTTTTTTCTGAAATATTCAACTTTTTGTACACTTTTCGTTTAGAGTGAGTTAATAATTAATGCAGTTTAACAAAAAATTGTTTAAACAACTTATTCTTATTTATAACTATCGTCTCCTGTAGGAATGCGACATAGTTGCGGTTTTGTCTAAAATTTTCCACCTTTTTGTCCACTTTCCACTTAGTGAGGTAATAATTAATGCAAGTTAATTATTACAATCAAATAATTAATTGATTACAACAATGTTATAATGAATTAATTATTTTGTTGATGCCCTTTTAATCTCCATATATGTATATTATCATCGATGTCATCATGTTTTCTCCAGGGAAGGAGGGGAGAGGGGGGCTGATAGTAAAATGTGTGCAATTCTAAATTTTTTTCTTACGCTTTGCAATAAACTTGGTGTTGTAATTCAAAATAACATTTTTACAAGTCATTTATAGGCCCACTCTCCCCAACTACTCCTAATTATTATTCCAACCTTTGTTTTTATCTCTACAGTAAGATAGCCTTTTTGTTTAAATTAATATTTTTAAAACATTAGCGAAAGGGTAAAAACACTTCACTTTGAAAAAAATACTATTAAAAAATGATTCCTGCTGATGTTTATTTATTATTTGTTCATAACTAAAAAGTCAAATCAAAACTGAAGATTTCAGAAAAAACGCAATTTTCTAGCATTACTCTAAGAGAAGATACTTATAAACAATAATCAATTATTTAAATAATTATGTTTATTAACTTGCATTAATTATTACCTCACTAAGTGAAAAGTGGATAAAACGTCGAAAATTTTGGAAAAAACCGTAACTTTCTAGTATTACTATAGGAGAAGATCATTATAAATAATAATATTTTATTTAAACAATTATATTTGACCAATAGCATTAATTATTAACTAACTCTAAGCGAAAGGAGGACAAAAAGTTGAAAATTTCAGAAAAAACTGCAACTTTCTAGCATTATTCTAAGAGTATATTTTTTTATATTATATTTCTATTAAAAGAGAATATGATTAGAAATAATAATAAATTGTTTAAAAAATTATATTTGTTAACTTAAATTAATTATTACCTTACTCTAATTGAAAAGTGGACAAAAAGTGGAAAATTTTAGGAAAACACCGCAACTTTCTAGCATTATTCTAAGAGTATATTTTTATAAATAACAATAGATTATTAAAACAATTATTTATGTTCACTTTAATTGATTATTGCCTCGCTCTCACTGAAAAGTTGAAAACAAGTTGAAAAATTCGGAAAAAACCGCGACTTTCTAACTCTGTTCTAAGAGAAAATTGCTATAAACAATAATAAATTGTTTAAACAATTTATGTAAACATCTAATTATCAGTAGAAAGTAATATTTTACGTATTAGAAACAATTTGTACTAAAAAAAAACCGCAAAATAATCAATTAGCGCCAAAAACTCGCAAAGCCCAATTTTTCACTTATGGGGTATTTTTGGAATTCGATAAAACAGACTTACGGGAGTGATATTTAAAAAGTAATTTTTGATTCGTATTCTATGGTTAACTGTGAAGAGGTTTCAGTTTCAACTCGATTCACCTAATATTGACGATTCTGAGTAAGATTTACAAAAACGTTTTTTTTTCTTATGAGAAATACGTGCTAAACTTCATGGGGCTTGCGGAACCTCTAAATATCATTTTTTTTTCAAAGAAAAAAGACGTTTTAATTTTTTTGTGGATTCGATCAAATTGGAGGGTTGAGAGCATAAAAATTCGAAAAAGAAAATTTGGACCACTGCACCGTACTGTTGCTATACCTAAATTGATAGATTCAAATAATTTCATAAAATTAAAACTAATAGTTGGATGGTGCTTTTCTTTTAGATATTTATGTTTATTTCCAATTTATGTACTTCTATTTTTGTATCAATATCAAGCTAAAAGCTATTTCTTTCACGGACAAAAAAAAATCGATTAAATTAACAGAAGTCTTCTGCTAAAATGGGGACGCCAGATTTTTCTGTTAAATTTAGTGACCATCTGTAAGTTTAAGAGAAATTTCTGTAATTATAACAAAAAAAATCTGCTGTCTCTATTTTGGCAGATGACTTCTGTTAATTTAACCTTTTTTTTTCTCGATGTTAGTTATAATAGTTATCAGTGTGGGATTATATTGACCCTCGATAAAAAAAATCGTTCCTAATTGTACTTGGAACTTTTGGTTTTAGGGTCCGAATAAAAGAATTCAATTTATTATTAATCGAACCAAACGTTTCAGCGCACAATGGTAGCCGTCATCAGTGGTTTTATTTATTCTGGACAAACACAAAATTTTTGCATCAGGAACTCAGTGTACATTAGGGTGGACCAAATTTTTTTTTTTAATTTTCATACTCTCACCTTATAGATTTGTTCGATTCCCAAAAAAATAAACTCGTATTTTTTTATTTTAAAATCAATTGATATTTAGGGGTTGCTCAAAGCCCATAAAGTTTTACATGTATTTTTTGTGGGAAAAAAGATGTTTTTGTTAATTTGTGATAGAATCGTTAATATTAGGTGTATAGTACTTCATCTGGCAGATTTTTCTTCAGAATTAATCGCTAAATATAAATAATAATTACTTTTCGAATTCAACACCCATAAGCCACTTTTGTAGTGCCCCAAAAAATCCCATAAGTACAAAAATGAGATATTGCTAATTTTGGCATTTAATCTTATTTCTTTGCAGTTTTTTCACAAATTGTTTCTTTGATCAGGAATTTACATTTCTCAATGAACCACCTTAAGCGTCGTTCATATATTACGTAATGCTAATGTGAGAGAGAAGGAAATATGATTCCTGTGCATCTGAGAGAGACAGGAATATACGATAAACTTACGAAATATATGGACGACCCCTTATGCAAAGAAAAATTATAATCTTTGCAAAAAAAGGCATAAACATGAACTGCGAATTGCCTAACTTTAACTTTACGGCTAGTTAAGATATTACCTTTAAAAGATATTTTGATGATTTAAAAATTGTTTAAACAATTTATTATTGTTTTTAACCATTTTCTCTTATTCAAAGAAAATTAAAATAAAATTGAAAAATTACAATTGCCAACAAATCTTATCTTGTTCTAATAAAAGATTGTTATAAACAATAATAAATTGCTTGAACAATTATTTTTGTTAATTTTCATTAATTATTATCTCATTATAACTAGAGAATCGAAGAAAAATTGAAGCATGTAGAATATTCTCTTAGAATAAATATTCTAAGAGAAAATTGTTATAGACAATAATAAATTGTTTAAACAATTATATTGGTTAATTTTCATTAATTATTATCTCATTGTAACTAGAGAAACAGAGTCAAAGGAATGTTGAAAAATGTAGAAAAAAACCGTAATTTTCTAGCTTCATTCTAAGAGGAGAGTGTTGTAAACAATAATAATCGGTGGGGAGATAAATAATAATAAATTGTTAAAACAATTTGTTAAACATCAGAAATTCTTTTAAAAGTAATATCTTACGTATTGAAAACAATTTGTGAAAAAAACTGCAAAAAAATAAGATTAAACGTCAAAAATATCTCATTTTTGCACTTAAGGGATTTTTTAGGGACCCTATAAGAGAAGCTTATGGGAGATGAATTCAAAAATGAATTATTGATTCTTTTTTCTTTCATGAGAAATACATGTAAAACTTTATGGGCTTTGAGTAACCCCTAAATATCAATTGATTTCAAAATAAAAAAATACGTGTTTACTTTTCTGAGAATCAAACAATTCGGGAGAGGGGGGGGGGTGAGAGTATGAAAATTCAAAAAAAAAAATTTTGCAATGCATTTTTGGACCACCCTAATGGTACAGTAAAACTGTTTAATGCCTTTTGCCCCGAAGTTAGATGTTTACATTGTTTTTTAAGCAAAATCGAAATTTTACACCGAATTTCATGGCAAAAGGCATTAAATGGTTTAATTGTACATATATACATAAGGAATTGGAAAATTATTATTCTTTGGTGAATTTTTCACTTTGATAAGTTGTTAAAATTTCAAATTTGGTATAATTGAGTCTTAAATAATAGTCAAATTAGTAAAGTTTGCACTATAATTTAGAAAAATAGAAGTATGTTGTCCTTACAATAATTGGACAAACTTAATATAATTCAGTCTTAATTATTAATCAATTCGGTAAAGTTTGCACAAATTAGAAGTATGTTGTCCTTGCAATAATTGGAAAAACTTATTTCTTTTAAAAGCAACTTTGTTAAAGTTTCTTTGGTATAAAAGTTTGTCCAATTATTGTAAGGACAACATATTTTTAATTTTTGCTAAATCATAATGTAAACTTTACAAAATTGACTATTATTTAAGACTGAATTATACCAAAATTGAAATTTCAACAACGTTTAAAAGTGAGAAATTCTCTAAAGAATAATAATTTTTCAATTTCCTAACTTTTTTATTTATTCTGAGAAAACGTTTACAAAATTTTCGTATCAGAAACGCAGCGTACACTGCGTTCCTGATACTAAAATTTTGTTAATGTTTTTCTCAGAATAAGGCCGATATCCCAATTCCTGATCATGCCCCAATTTCTGATCACATGTATTTTGAAAAGTCTATTTTGGCCAAAATTAAATAAAATCAATACTACTTATTTTTTTTAGATAAATTGGACCGCTCATTCCTTATTTATTATGCCCAAGCGAAAGTTAAAGGGTTATGTTAGGTTAAAATTTAGGTGATCAGGAATTGGGACATTCAGAATTTTTTATTCAACCACTTGTCTTTAAGGCATTTTTTAACCATTTATCTTTTTTATACGCTCGTTTGAAAGAAAAATAGTCAAATTATAAGAGGAATTCAAAGTTTTAGTTTATAAATTTTAGGGAACTTTTTATATTATCAAAACTGGAGCTTGCAACCTTAAATGATCAGGAATTGGGACATTTACCTTACCTGTAAAAATATATAAAGACTTCTTTGAAATAAGTTGAAAAGTATTGAAATTTTTGAATTTCTGCTTCACATTCAATGCCCATTGTGTACCCATTTTGCCATATATGCACTATTAGAAAATACTTCAATTACTATAGTTGAATTTTTATACAATTACCGTAACTGAAGCAATTTGCAACTAAAAATAATTGAATTTTCAACCAAAATTAATGAATTTTCAACTAAAGTAATTGAATTTTAAACCAAAAGTAAATCAATTTTCAACAACAGTAATTGAAATTTCAACCAAAGTAAATGAATTTTTAATTACAGTAATTGAAAAGTGGTTGTAATTTCAAGAATTTTCTAACAGTGTGACACATTTACTTCTTTCGATTTTCTAGAATTTTTATGTGATAAGCTTAAAATTCTGCACAATAAATATGTGGATTACATAGATTAAAGTGGACTATTCCACATCTCGTAAGGGGGCTATAAATTATCTTACACTCAGTGGAAGTCGAGAAAACTAAAAAAAATTTTTTTAATTTATTGCAAAAATCACTCAAAAAATGACCGTAGATTATCCCTGAATTTTTTAAGAATTTTTAGTCAACGGATTCTGGATGCGAGCCTTAACTCTTTAGCGGCTAACTTTTTTGTAATCCGTTTGACATCTCAACACATAGTGGATCTAAATTTATTTCAATTCAATGTGTAAAAGAATTTTTTAAAGAATTTTCTTACCCTTTAAAACCACCCCCAAATGAAAAAACCACCCCTAATGCTTAAAAAATTGTAATCGCGCCTCTTGTTAATTTATACAAAATAAGTATTTCGGAGCACGTCGGTATATTGTCAGAAACTTACCGATCATTACTACCCTTATACTATCCTTATAAATCACCCCTAAATTAAGAGAAAAGCACCTCTAAAAATGCAAAAATTATAATCTCATTTCTTGTTATTTTATCCTGCTCTAAGTTGAAGAATAAGTACTTCGATACATGTAGGTATATTATTAAACACTTACGCACCATTACTACCCTTATAAACAACCCCTAAATTTATAAATAGGACCCCTAAAATGTGAAAATTTTAATTTAAATTCCACTTATTTTATCAAGAAGTGAATTGAAGCAAACATACTCCAGTATCTGCAGATATATTTTTAAAACCTTTGAAACCAATACAATCCTTATAAACCACCCCCAAATTGAGAAAAAAGCGCTTCTAAAGATTTAACCTGTAGAAGGCACACTCCTTTCATGCACTCTCTACAGGCACACTGGTGCGAATCGGGATTTTCCGTTTTCGAAGCTCGTTATCTCCTTGAAAATTATAGATAATTTAAAAAGTGGATATGCTTTCTTACGTAAAATTTTATGCTCATTTGATTAGAGATATTCAAATTTCGAAAAAATTTCACCATTTTTCGTAAGCTTTAATTTTTAAAACGAAGATTTCGAAAAAATAATTTTTTAAATTTTGTTAATGAAAATTAAAGATGGGATCTTAAACTTTAATGGAAACAATATTTTATTTCAATAACAAATAATCGAATATTTTTTAATGATGGGTTTTTTGTAGTTGAAAAAATAGAGGAAATGAAAGATTTACTTAAAGAAACTTTGTTTATTCATACATTTGCAATCTACATAGCATAAGGGAATTCCAGGTAGTCTTAAGTATACAAAAAATTGAGCTCATACACTAAGAAAATCACTTTTATAAAATTTTCCCTACTAAATTTCCCAACGAAATTACTGCACGTTGTAGGCACACAAGTGCGTATTCACACCAAATCGAACTTTGCTAGTGATTCTCTTGGAACAAAAGATGCAATTCGCCTTCCGTCTTATGGCTTATGCTATCTTTCGCAGTAGAGGACAGACATATTTAACGTAGTGTGGAGAAAACCTTAAATTTACTTCCCTTTAAATTCTCCAACATTGAAATTTTCGTTGGTGCGAATTCGCACCAGTGTGCCTTCTACGGATTAAAAATTATAATTTCGTTTCTTGAGGAAAACATGCTCCAGAAAATGCAGATATATTGTAAAAGACTTTCAAACCATTACCATCCTTATAAACTACCTCTGAATTGAGAAAAAGGCACTTCTCAAAATTTAAAAATTATAATCGCATTCCCTATTATTTTTTCCTGCTCTAAATTCAAGAATAAGTATTTCGGTACATAACGGTATGATTTGAGACACTTAAGGACCATTACAACTCTTATAAACCACCTCTATATTATAAAAAACATCGATATTATAAAAAAATCTATATACTTAGGAAATAAAAATTGTCTGTCTTTTTTATTTCAGTCTTTTTAAGCGTATTACTACTCATAAGCGTGATTTTTGGCGTATTTTTTCAGTTAGGAGTAGTTTTTTTGCAGACCTTTTTTGCAAATAATTTTAATGTTTTAAAATATAATATATGAACTGAAAATGAATAAAAATCTCTTTTTAGAAGTATTACCACTGTTAGGAGTGATTTTTTTCATATTATTACTATGAAGGTTAGTTTTTTCCCTGACCTTTTTTGCACATAATTTTTATGTCCTTTCAAAATATGTATATGAACTGAAAATGAATAAAAGTCTGTTTCTAAAAGTATTACTACTGTTAAGGGTGATTTTTGGGCATATTGTTACTGTTAGGGATAGTTTTTCTTCTACATCTGCTTTGCACAAATTTTTTGAAATCATTTCAAAATATATACATGAAATCTAAATGAAAAGGAATTTTACCTAAAAATTATGTTCGTTTTTCATTTGTTTCACAATTTTTTCACTTTTTGACAGGGTATATTACTGAAGGAGTGCTTATCTTATACTCGCCAAATTTTATGTAATTAGATTCATCCTTTCTCTTTAAAATGAGAGCTTAAAGATGTCGATATGTCAATTTTGATGGAAGCTGCGATTTTTCAAAGCAGGTCAAATGTATTTGCCCCACTGGCCGTAAAAGGGTTAAAGTGTTAAGAAAGGATTCACTCGTTTCAAAAAATTATATCTCGCATTGATGAGCATTCCCAGTTTACTGGCCTAGTAAAGAACGCTACAATACGAAATTATAATCGCAAAGATAAAGCAAGAATAGAGAACGTATGATGAATAATATAATTGAAGAAAGAGAGTTGAAAGTTGGAAGATATATGGTTCTGGAATGGCGAATGTCAATGCTTCCGGCAGTGCTGGCTTTTCACTTTGAGATTGGCGCGTGAAACTGCGAGGTGATCTTCGTGTCGGTTTCCAAGGAAGCTTGAATTCAGACATGCAGATTGTAGAGTGTCTCCGCGAATCTCGCAACGAGGTGAGGTAGGAGTGAACCCAGAACAAGAACGGTCATAAGAACGAGCAACAGGGCAAGAATAAGAAGTGGTCCTACACAAGAGATCATGACTCGACGTTAGCCGAGTTTCGCTCAACAGCAAAGGAGAAAGTTACCAGGAACTGTCTGAATCCTCCCGATTGGCAGTCTGCTTTTTTCCATGGTTTGCACTGCAGTCACGACATGCATCCATATAGACAACTACAATAATAGTCAACAAAACGCCTTTGTACCGTTTCTCTTTCCGCCTTTCTTTTGCTCCAATCCTCTCCAACTAAAAGGGATTTTCCTACACTTTAAGGACGGTTCTTAGCCCTTCATCCAGATTAACCTTTCCTTTATTCCTCTTTTTACGCACCGAGCAATATTCTTTTTATGATCCTCTCAAGGTCTCAGGTTATAAGAATTTCATTTGGCTTCGTTGCAGCGAACTAGACATCAAGGAGCAAAAAAGAAAAGAAAAGGTCTCTAAAGTTGCGGAGATTCATCAAATAATTTTCATCCTACTTTTAAAGGACAATCATTAGTTTAGAAGTAAATTTTCTGTGAGCGATTAGATTCGAAATAGGAGACGACGAGTCTGTAAAGACGCAATCCTCCTTTTCGAAATCCAATCTCTGGCAGTCGATTAACTCAAGATGCTGCTAGTTGCCGAGATTTCGAATAATAATCAATGATCTCTCTGCCCTTTTTGTTAGTACGACTCGTTTCGGTCACGCAAATTTTCAAACTCCCGCTAATTAATAATGATTATGTAATTACCGACTGACCGGTCGCTCTTTTTTAATGGTTGCTTTCTTAAGTTAGTCGTCTCTAGCTCGTTCGCCATAAAATCTCGTCGCAGATTCTTGCCAGGTTGAAAACAGCTCGTGATTTCAGCAGCAGAATCATTAATATCCCGATAGTTCGCAAGAAGTTCTCAAAATGCGAAACGATCGTTTGAATTTTTTAGTGACTCTGAGATTTATGGACATAGTCGAATCAGGAATTAACGGTGAATTCGATACCTGAGCCTGTCCTAGCAATTAGATTTATTACGAGACAAAATCGTTTTGGAGCAGAATTTTAAGCTGAAATCCCAAGAAAGCAATTTTTTGAAGGAAAAAAGAACAAGATTTTTATAGAGGATTACTTTATTTACAACAGTAGACAATTTCAATATTTTTGTAGCACTATTAAAGTTTGTGTGATTAGTTATTAAAGTGAATTAAATGAAGGCTTCTGTTATTTTCGTTCTTAAATTTTTTCTAAATAAATTCTCTTCTTTTGGACAACAGAAAGACTATAATAAAATTGAATAACTCTTATTAATGTAGAATTGCTTTACGACGTATAAAATTCTGTTCAGACCCATATAACCACCGGTGGGTCATAATTTCTTGCTGTAATTGTTGGTACTCGGTACTCAGTACTCAGTTGTGCGGGGTATATATTAGGTATACAATCTATAAGGAATAAGGAGCAAGTCGACACTCTGGTAACTTGTTTCGTAGAAAGCGACCAAGTTCATGCGTGTAATAAGGCACTGCTGCACAAACAGCAGCAAGTGGTACATATCAGCATATTTTGTTTATTATCAGAGATAAGATAAGTCTGAGGAGGGGAGATACATTTCGTCGGACGCAATTCAATCGAAATTAACGATCGACGTGTAACATGTTTCCCGGTCCTATTATTATGCACATTATTTTGCTATAATTGTTCTTGTAGTGGAAATTATTATCACTTTTAAGTCTTATTAATTACCGTTTATTGAGGACATTAATTTCATCTTGGACTTGAATACATTACTTAAATTAAAATTCGGAACTCGAACTAATAATAAATTAAGTAATAAATACTATTCATATAAATGCAAGTATGATAAAATAGAACAGGGTGATTACAATTTATTCTTTCTCACACTTTGTTTTTCAAACGCGTTTCTCTCATCTCACATGTTTTCTCAAAAATTTTATTCAAAGATAAATCCAAGATAAGAGGATTCCATTTTAAAATCACAGAATTGAGTTTCTAATAATGATTGTTTTTAATTTTTAATGCAATACTATTTATAATCTAAGCTCGATATTACGCCACATTTTCGTGGGCAGTTTAGTGGTAATCGCTTGAAAAGTTAACAAGTAATATATGTGGTAAGTTTTAGCATTAGTAAAAAAAGACTGGTACGGAACTGTTGAAGCGTGAACGAGAGTTTGCGCCTGCATAATCCCAATCTTCGAAACGTATAATCATTCACAGATGCAATTCAACTTTTCTGTAAGAGGGGGGGCACTGCTTTTTAAAACCGATCTGTTCGCACATTTTGCCTCGGCGAAAAATCATTTAATTACAGACCATGTGAAGCTGTAAACGTGTGGTATATTTGAAATATATGATTTAAGGGCGTGTGATACGTTATGATGTCATGAATTACCGATGGGGTATAAAAAGTATTCGGCAATCCTATTTTTAAACAAACAAAAATATCAAGTTCAAACTTAAGAGAATGATAGAAAATATGATAGGGCACATATGTTATGTGTCATTTTTTAAAAATTTTGACAAAATTTTTTCAAAATAGATACAGCCTAAATCGTACATGCGTACTTTAAGCCATTTTTTTGGACTTCGATTTTTATGAACAGCGGCCACGATAACTAATGAACGGAGGCACATAAATGATTCAAAAAAGTTGCCTCTATTGCGCTAACCTCAGACCAAATTTCTAAAAAATGTTTTTTTAAATTTTATAAACAAAAAACTAGCCATTTCTTTGTTCAATTTTCACTCTTTTTTTTTAAATCATTTGAGAGCCATTTCTCCAATTTTCAACTTTTTTTAGGCGGAGTTAGATTAGTGCGAAAGCTACATTCATTGAGATAATTTTTATCTATCATTACTTTTATTCTGACCATTTTTACAATCTGAGGAATGGCCGCCAGGAAAACGGAAATGAAAAAATTGAAAATTTTGAAAATGCCATAAATCCGCCATTAAAAATTTTTTTAAAACTTTTAATACTTGTTTTTATTGTTTATAAGTTAAATAAATGTGTGTCCGAATTGCACATTTTTTATTTCACCATCAATCCACTCATAATTTGTTTCTTTCTTTTTTTTGCGGAATTTACTCCGTAAGGATATTCACCCCTTAACGGCTTTCGGCTTATCGTACCTCAAATTTTTAATAGTTTTATGAAATCAAGGAAAATTACCTCACTATTAAATATAACAGATTTTAAAAGAGAAATGAATATTCGACATAGAAAAAAATAGTTGAATTTGTTCTTTAAAATATTACCTGCAATTCTATTTGCAGGTAATATGAGTTGTATGCTAGTTCTACAAAAATTTCCGTAATAATATCCTCGGCCTTGGATGAATTTTTTAAAAAATAAGCTTGCTAGGTAGCTAACTAGTTAGATAAAATATTAGTTAATTAACAATTTGTTTTATGTCAACTTAAATGTGTTTTAATAATAAAAACCAACCAAATAGAATTGTAGATAATATTAATAAACTATCAATGATGATCAAAATTATACGATATTTTTTTCTAAAGCAAACGAAAAAAATACAAAATCTCAAGCTACTAATTTTAAATAAATAATTGCACAATCAAATTTTTTTTCTAAATCGCAATTAGATTACTCATAAATTTTTTTATATTGCTTGCTCATAAAGGAAGCTTTGTAACGATGACAATTTTCGAATCTCATTTTTTGACATTTTTTGACATTTTTTTGTATTTGTGTGTATATGTGTGTATGCGTGTGTCTGCACGTATGTGAGTCCACAATACCTTTTTATTCATATCTTGCAAAAGAGTTGAGCTAGGGTCACGAAATTTGGAGGAATTATAGTCCTACATTGTTTCCAAAATTTGTCAAGTTTTGAGCCGGATCAAATAAGAAGAAATATATTTTTATCACTGTTTTTCAAGTAACAAAAGACTTCCAACACAGAATTTTTTCAAAGAGAGGTGATATTGGTGATTAGTTGATAAAAATCAATATAATGTTTGCAATAATTTTTAAACACAAAATTTTCTCATCTAGAATTTTTGAATTTTTGATTTTTTCGTTTATAAGTAACACTTTTTTTTCAATTTTGGAAATATAGCAATATTGTAAGTACCAAATTTATTCCTTTTGACAAGACGAATCGATTGACCTATTACAAAACCTTTTATGACCAACTATAGTTATAATAGATCAAATTAAATTTTTTTACGTTTTTAACAGTGTGGTTATTTTCTTGAATTTTAAAAACTATTTCAAAGATTATTAAATTTTCAGGTGCGATAAGGGGTGAACATCCTTAAATAGATAAATAAAGTTTTAACATTTTTCTCAGTCAATTGGACTCTAACTGACAACGGGACTCAGAAAATCTTGGCTCCCATAAAAATCACTCAAATCTCAAAAGTTGATTACAGGAGTGAATAGCTCCTTGAATTGTTTACCAAACTCTTAGTGTCGTGATGCAGCAGCTGTTCGTGACAATGAGACAATCAAGATCTTCAAATCGTGACGTCCGGCAGTAGAAAGTTTGCCACTGCATGGGAATAAAGAAATCTGCACCCAGAATTAGATTTTTTAAAATGATACATAACTTTCAAATTTGCCTTGCTAGTGGCATTTAAAAAAAACCATTTCGTTAATCAATTTTTCTAAGCTTATCTCTAAATTATTTTTTCATACTTTTTCATATTCATATTGCGAAATGGGTCTTGGTTCAATGGCCTTTTGAAGGAATCGGATGTTACCCAGCAGTTAGACTGTTAGGCTTTAGAGAAATGCATTTTGCTAAAAGCAGTATGTAATTTAGAGTCTTGGCGCAGTGAATGTGTTGTAGGGAGAATCTTCTCACGCTGCTGTTGGAGACCCCGTTTCAGTGACTCAGGCACCATAATAAACAATCATATTTAAGGCCCTTTCCGAACAGACAGAGGAAAGGACTAAAACTGAGCCAATAATGGATAATCGTGGCAGGCCTGGTAGGCACGCAAAAAACAGACGTATATTTTGACGACTGAAAATGGCCCTCGGGGGCTTCTCGTGGGGCAATTGGAATGGCCCAGTAGTTTCGTTTCGACCCTCCACGATTCCACAGACGGTCGTTCGCTGTTTCTTCTTGTTTAAATATCAGGATTACCAACGGACTCGCTCTGTTATTTCCTATCCACTGTGGTGCTCTTCGTGTTTCATAGATATGCTCTTTCGTTTCGTTTGCTGTTTTCTGCAGGTGTATAAAGCATTAACTACCGACTAATTCGTTCCCAATGTGGCTATAACGATTCAAATTGCTGTGTCCGGCAAACCGCGAATTTCGATCTGTCTGCGTAAAGACTAAAGACGCATCTTCTATCTATTCGCTCTGTTGAAAAAAAACAAATGGTAATTGGCGACCTCGTACGAATCTACTGGGTATTTTGGCCCATTTAGTATTCCGTGTCACTACCCCTCCCTTTCGTAACGAATGCAGGGGATTTCGGAGGTATAGGTGGCTGCTTGCCCAGAAGCCCTTGGAATTAGCCTGGCTTAATAACCTACGCCAAATCTTTCCCGGAATCTTTAGTTCTCGTCCGACGATTTCGACCTGGAATTCGTCGCCTCTTACGATGGACTATCGCGTCCTTTCTCACAATCCACATTCTCCCTTTGTGAATCTCACTGTGAATCGGTTTTTTCATGATTTTAAAACCAGGGCAAGAATATTCCGTTTTTAACGTCATGTTAGCTTTATAATGATGAAGAAGTTCATTAAATTGAAAATATGTAGAAAATGTTTTAAATAAACCAAAAAGTAAAAGAAAAATTTAAGACTTTTCTTTTAGATTCTCATTCTATAAAGCGAAAAAAATTATTTACAATCATCTTTACACCTTTTATCACCTATTTTGAATTTCGTCATCTACGTCACCTATTTTTGAAATTGGTCATTTTTTCAACTTTTCTCAATTAATACTTACGGTAAAATTTTATAAAAAATTTGAATGTACCACTCTCTAAATCTGAATTAGTCAAATTTCACTAATTCATCAGTGACTCAATCCTAGCTATGGTAGTTAGTAGAATTG
>JBAGKK010000232.1:751651-764613 GCA_037177015.1 Euceroptres primus
CGCATTTACTTTTGTACGTTCAGAGACTATATACGCGGTCCTGAAGACTGCTCGCTCGAATAACATTGAGTCGAGGACCGTCTACCCCCGAGCCCGGCTCTCGATCCACCGATGAGTGTACTAATGAAATAATGCCGAATCGTTTACCAGCTGTTTTAATAAGCATTTTTACTCATTTTTAGTGGAAAAATACTAATTCACAGTAGAAAACTACTAATTCACTCAGTAGTCTTCTACTAAACTTTCTTTAGTAAGCATTTCTACTCATTTTTAGTAGATAACTACTAATTCGCAGTAGAAAATTACTAATTTTGCTCTACTAAAATTGCTTTAGTAGGCAATTCTACTATTTTATAATAGAAAACAACTGTGAACTAATTAAACTACGTTTACCTTTTGCTTTAGTAAGCATTTGTACTAATTTTTAGAAGAAAAAACTACTAATTTACAGTACAAGACTACTAATTCACTTAATAGTTTTCTACTAAAATTCCTTTAGTAATCATTTCTACTAATTTTCAATAGAAAACTGCTAATTTTGCGGTACTAAAATTGCTTCAGTGAGCATTTCTACACTAATTTTTAATAGAAAACTACTGATTTTGCTCTACTAAAATTGCTTTAGTAATCATTTGTACTTACATATTTTCAGTAGAAAGCTATTAATTCACAGTACGCTGAATAAATGGGCTGTTGGGCCAACTACTTTAGTAGTTGGACAAACCACTTTTACAAACTTTCACTAGTTAATGTAAACTATAAAAATTGATTTTGCAACAAACTGAATAATTACGCCTTCTAATAAAATAGTTGTCTCAACTAATAAAGTAATATAGGCATCTGTTACAACTTAAAATAGTTGGCCCAACTAACCATTTCTTTCAGTGTATAAAAGTACTAATTTTGCTCTACTAGAATTGCTTAAGGAAGCATTTGTACTCATTTTCAGTCGAAAACTGCTAATTCACAGCAGAAAACTACGAATTTTGCTCTAATAAAAATGCTTTAGTAAACATTTCAACTAAGTTTCATTAGAAAGCTACTAACTTTGCTTTACTAAAATTACTTTAGTAAGCATTTTTACTAATTTTAAGTAGAAATGCTTACTATAAAGCAGTTATTAAACGATTCGGCACTATTTCATTATAGTAGGAAACCACTAATTCAGATGTAGAAAGTAAAAGTGAACATTTTTATTCGAAGCGTTAAAACGTCTAAAGTTATCTGATTCTCCGGAAGCGAGGTGTGGGTTAGAGAAATTGTCCTAAACGAGTCATCTTTCGCAGTCTTGATCCTGAACGAAGTTTTCAATTCAAT
The DNA here is from genome assembly GCA_037177015.1 of Euceroptres primus. Classification (NCBI taxonomy): domain Eukaryota; kingdom Metazoa; phylum Arthropoda; class Insecta; order Hymenoptera; family Figitidae; genus Euceroptres; species Euceroptres primus. The sequence continues at coordinate 752,969 of JBAGKK010000232.1, forward strand.
TTTCCTCAATCCGTCGCGTGCTGTATATATGTCGGTAGCCGGCAAGTGGTTTCTCCTGAGCACGCCGAATGCAAAATGAACGAGGAAAAACCGCAAGGACGACAAGGACATGTGGGACCAAGCTGAAGCCATATTTTTCACAGTACAGATCGTACGTCGTCGGCCGCGGATTCCGCAGTGCAATACTTCACAATGCGGAATAGTTTACGCTTTACGTTTTCGCTATGGTAAATAAAAGCAGGGGCCTATGAGGGTGATACGTGCCGGTGCCTCTGCGTGCCTTAGCTAATGGCTCCCGCTCGACAAGCTCCAGAGTCAGATAAGTCGTAAATATAATCCGCGGCTTTTAATGTTGTTAGACACACGCCTATTCGTTAAGCGCCTTCTAGAGAGAGAAAAGGTTCGGCGACCCCATGATTAAGATTTTTCGAGGTTCCTTCCATCTTCCCTTTGTCTAGTCATGGCCCCATTGCACTTCTCGCCCAAAGAAAGAAGCCGGAACAGGCACACCCTTCGTCGGCGGGATTCATGGCCAATTAACATTAACCCTTTGACCTCTGATTTTACCTTTCTTTAATTTTTAGGGTTTCGTAGCCTCGGGCAGAAACCCTTATAGTTTCCGTCTGTTGTCCGTCCGTCCGTCGTACTATTTTAACAGGTAACTGACATATGGCCCAAAAGTGACATAAGACCCAAAATTCACGTAGGGCCCACAATTAACATAGGGTCAAAAATTGGCATAGGACCCAAAATTGGCATAGGGCCGGAAACTGATATTTGACCCAAAATTCACATAGGGCCCAAAACTGTTATAGGACCCAATATGGGTATAGGACTCCAAATTAGCATGGGATCCAATATGGTCATAGGGTCCAAAATTGGCATTGGGCCCAACATGGACTTAGGCCCAAAAACTGGTATAGGATAGTCCATATTGGGCATAGGCCCTATGCCCAATATGGACATAGGGCCCAAAAACTGGCATAGGATCCATTATGGACATAGGCCCCAAATCTGACATAGGGCCCAAAATGAACGTAGGATTCAAAACTGGCATAGGACCTAATATGGATATAGGACCTCAAACTGTCATAGGACCCAATGTGGACACAGGACTCAATAAGGGTGTGGGTGAAGTGGTCACTGAGGTCTAGGTGATTGAAAAACTGTATATTTTTTCACACTAAAATTTTCCTTTGAAATTCTGCCGTGAGTAGGAAACGCGTCCTGATATTAAAAAGAAAGTCAATAATGAATATTGGTATAAAAAGAGTACATTTAAAGACCTGGTGAACGTGACAATGAATCAAAGCGAACTGACTGCGTTATACTGGTGACAGGCCGGCTGTTTATTGGTTCAGTGATGGCGTACCAAGAAATAAATCAGAGAACTTGTTTTCGAGCGAATGCGCCCTTGAGAAAGTATACCATAGAATCACGTCGTCGAATTTATAAATAAAGTTCGAGAAACATCTGATGGAAATTTCTTACAAAGTCCATACAAAGGACATGGACCCAGAACTGACATAGGACCCAATATGGACATTAGACAGAATATGGACATAAGACCCAAAACTGGCATAGGACCTAATATGGATATAGGGCCCAAAATTGATATTGGACCCAATGTGGAAATAGGACCCAATATGGATACAGGACCTAAAGCTATGAAACCCTTTCTTGTAGGCGCTTGTCGCCTACTATAACTAATTTTTTAATGTGATAATTTGAATCAAAATGATAATCTCCTAGTATATAAGATTCAGAAGGATTTCCACTTTACTGAAGATAAGAGTGGAATTTTATGCAACCTCTGTACAAGCATTGAAAAATGCTTGTACAGATTTAAATATGTGGGTGCATTTTAAAAAATGTGTTAGACCTCCAAACTTTGTATCAGTTCAATAGTTTAAAAGTAATAAAAAATTCCCGGTTGCCCGTGTTTTTCTTCCAAATTTAAGGGTTAAAAGAAATTCGTTTCATAAATACGACTTTGTGCTTTCATTAATTAGTTCAAAGGTGATACATAAAAACTCGAAGATCGGCGGTACTATTCGGCTGGTTCAGCAAGTTATGATATGTGATATGATATGATATAACTTTAAAATCTTAGATGGATTTTAAACAAATTATAGATCCTAAATACATTTCATTAATATTAATGTTGATGTTTAATTGAAGAGTAAGCGAATGAAACATGATAAATCCATTTTAACAAAAGGGTTACTATTCTGAGAACTTCTCAAATGATAGTAACCCTTATATATTAAAATGGATTTATCATGTTTTGTTCGCTTACTCCTCAATTGTTTTATTTTTTCTGTTTGATAAACCTCAAACTAATCTGAATTTCTTAATTAACCTTTTTTTATACTTTACCATCAGAAAGTATTCTCGAATAGTTAGGTAATAATTCCAGATAGAAGTTAATTATTCAAAAATTGTTTTATTCATTTAAAACATAAAAAACAATAGCTGTGCCTGTTTAGAAGATCGATGGTACAAGATTACAATTACAGTTACAAAAATGATAATTAGTTACAACAATGGTCATTAGTGAGTAGAAAATGATTTAATAATCTAGAAATTATTGATTTCTCTTCAGAATTGAATCCACTAACTGTTTGTAAAAATGGAAAAGCTGACAAAATTTTTCTTGTACGTAAAGTTAAAAAAACCCCAAAAAATACGTAAAGAAAAAAAAATACATATAGAAAAAAAAACTTAATTGTCATTGTAGATTCAGGATTCACATTCTTTCCCCTATTTCTCTATTTTTCCCCTTTTTTAAGAAAGATTTCCCCTTTTTACCCATTTTTTCAAGAAACTTCTCCTTTTTCCCCTTACTTCTCATGTACTAAATTAATAAAACCCGCAAGAAGATTCGATATTTTTAGACGTTTTTTAATTTTCTATCAGTTTTTATAACACCAATTGAAGGGTGGCGTTCCAAAAGGGCATAAGCGTCTTTTTGACGATTTTTTCAGGAGAGCCTGAAAATGCTCCCAAAAATCGAATTTTCAATTTTGGAAAAAAATAAAAACTTGCTTCCGAGATACGTCAGTGCTAAATTGAAGCGTGAAAAGTTTTATTCGAAATGTTCAATGTCAGAAAGAAAATTTGATTTATAGTTCTTAAGTTTCTGAGTTGATACAAAAAAAGTTTGATTGGGAAATATCATTAATTTCCGAGAAAATGGATGGATGCAATACAAAAAAGATCTGGAGTTATGAAGTTGCAAAAAGTTGCAAAAGCTTTCAAAAAAATGGGAAAAAAATTTGAAAAATCGCAAAAAAATATTGAAAAATGGCATTATAAAAAATCTCTTTTGTCAGAATGTGTATTACAACACTTAAAAACAACAATGTGGACAATTTCAAATTTGGAAATGTTCAAGATTTGATAATTTCAATGGAAAGCGATGATAATTTGTAATTTATAAATTTGAAAATTAGCAGCATTTAAAAGTGAAGACATTAAAAATCGAAATCCAAAGAAAGTAAAAAGTTTTTATTTTTAGACCGTTAAGCTTAAAATATTACACAACAAGCATTCTTAACTGACAATTTTTTATTTGATGTGCAATTAATTATTTTCATACTCCGAGTGTTGAAAATTAAAATAATTTTGAATTTTCAATGCTTAGAATTGCAAAATATAAGATAATAAAATATAAAATAAGCCTTCTGTATTGTATAATATTTAATATGCAAGGGTTTCAGAATATTTAAAGTTTTAAATTTAAAATTTAATTCTTCAATATAATTGAACAATTACAATTTTAATTTTAATGTTATCAAAATTCCAAAAATTCAAAGTAAAGCATTGAAATGTTCTTTAATTAAATGGAGAATTTAATTTTTCAATATAATTAAACAATTACAATTTTAATTTTAATGTTAACAAAATTCCACAAATTCAAAGTGAAGCATTGAAATGTTTGAATGTGAAAAATTTCAAAGTAGATGCCTTAAAAATTAAAAAGTTCAGCAACATTGTAATACGTATTATTTGATTTTAATTAAAAACTATTTAATTTTCAATGCTTTCAATTCGGCATTACTGAATTTGAACGTTTTAATTTAAAAATTGTTGAATTTTACTGACTTTAAATTTTAATTTTACTATTTTGAAGATTTGAATTTGAAATTAAACAATTTTTAATATATTTCAATCTAAATTGATCAAAATTGAACGTTTGACTCAAAAAAAATTCCGTTTGAATGAAACAAATCGTTTCGTTGATTTAAACAAAAATGCTGGTTAAGGGAAATGCCGTTATTATTTTTGGTTTGGTCAACTAAAACTTTTGATTGACTCAACAAAACATTTAATTGTCCCTATAATAACCTAGTTCTATGGTTGAGCCAACCAAAATTTAATTGATTCAACCAAATATTTTTCTCCGTGATTTAAATGGAATTTCTTTAATTTCACACGCTTCAAAATTGAATTTCTCCAATTTTTGAATGCATTGAATGCTGTATATTTTTAAATTTGGCATTGAATAATTAAAATCTAGAGACTTAAATACAATTTTGAAATTTAAACATTCAAAATTGTACAATTTTAAATTTAGCCTTGAAAATTAAACGTTTACTAAATTAGGAATTCAAAACTGAATTGTTAAAAATTTGAGAATGTTTCAAATTGAAACATTTCAATATCGAAGTTTTCAAAATTGAACAATTTAAAATTTAAAGAGTTTCAAATCTAAGACCTTCAAGGTCGTGTAATAATTTAATTCGATATGTGCAGCTGCTAAAGATTTAAAAAATTCATTGTCATCTTCGGGTTTTTCTGGCCTCAACAAATTCCTGTTCGTTTTTCGTTTTTAGGCAAAAGCACCAAATCCGGATCAAGGGTCCAAATGCAAATCACTATTTTTTTTGCTACAAACAATAATAAATAAATAAAAGCAATAATGATTCGCATTTGAAATTCTGATTCGGATTTAGTTCCTTTGATTTACATAATAATTAGGTACAAATTAACTACAAATTAATTAAAATTCACTTAATGTTACACTGAGAAAAAATACTTTTGAATCTGTAGCATATGCTATATTGCGAGCTGCGAAAAGCAGATGCTATTGATTTAAAATAATATACTATAGAATTTACAGTATCACTGTTGATTCAAAAACGGTAAAATTTGATTAAAAAATAGCAGATTTTGATTTAATAGCGAAGCTGTGAATTCCAGAGCATATTATTTGAAATCTATAACATCTGCTTTTGGCACATTTTTTTCTCACTATTTTTTTCTCAATATATTAAAGAGACATTTTTAGGAAAATGTAATGTAAGAATATTAATATTTTATGTGATAAAAATTAATGATTTTCCAAAAATGATTTTTGTAACATTGGTATAAAATTTTTATAATATTGGTAGACTAAATACAACATTTGATGGAACATTGGCCGGGAATATTCTTACAGAAAATTCCATACAACTAGCCTACAAAATAAAATGGCCGAGGCTAATCTTACTGAATTTTCCGTAAGAATAGCCTCACTTCTGCTATCTTTTAGGCTACTTATTAGGGGATAACTCTGGATAATATTGTAATTTTCATCGATTCCATTTATATACTCCGATTTTAATTTTCATTATTATAATAAACAAATGTATAACTGATGTGACATACACATTTTGATATCATAATGTGTTTTCAAAAATTTCTTCTTTTCAATTACATGTCTGTCACTCAGAATGTTTATAAAAATTTTTCTTTTACGATTGTAAACTTTATAAAAAATCTTTAGGAAGTTACTTTTATACATAATTTTTTAATGCTATACATTTCTACATTGATTATTAGTATCAATTCATTCAGTTTATTCTATGAATAATGTTTTTACACTTTATAATTGATTAATTAAACAAACAGCGTCTGTATCAAATGTAATTTCCGTTTTTAGAAATTAATCACTGAAGAGGACTCCTGTATGATTCGAAATGTTTGACTAAAAAAAAACATAGCTTTTTTGATCATTGGACCCTAAAGTCCATGCAAACACCAACTAATTTAATAAAAAGGGGTAGCACAAAGGGGGATGGAGGTCTCTTCATCTAGGCGGAATTCCTGTACTAATAGACACTTCGTACGGAAGTGTCTTTCTAAATATACTTCCTAAAACATTTCTGATAAATGATTACAGATTGTTTCTTTTTAACTCAAGCGGAAACGTAAAGATTGTAATTAATATATTTTATCCTCCTATTGTTCCCCTACTTTTACAAATAAAGCATCTTACTTCCCCTTTATTTCGCTGTGAAGCCTATAGTTTAAAATATAATCAGTAGAGAGGTATAATTCAGATTATTTTCAAGGTAGATTTCTTGATACAAAATTCAAGCGATAATTTTCAGATAAACTTAGCTTCCACTAGGACGAGTCCGATTCATAATTTCCTGAATCATGATTGAAAACTAGTACCTTGATATCTCTGGTGGATCATATAAAGATCGATCATGATGTTGCGAATGTAGAGAGCAGAACCTGTATTACTCGATGGTGGAAGAATCGCGAGCGGAAATAATCAGGGGTGGCGCACCCCGTCCACTGTGGGCGTGGAGCCTGGAAAATGAAAATTAATCGCAAGTCTGCAGACTACTCGTTCCAATGCAGCCACAATTTTCTAGGAAAAAAATAAATAACTCGCTATATAAACGTAAACGTATATCGATAATTTCAAGTTCAGAAGAGGTCAAGAATCTAAAATACGGGTTTTCTTTCTCAAAAGTGCCAACTCGATAGATTATTCGATTTAAATACAATAAAAACGAAAGCAATAAAGTCGATAACATGTGTTTTCGAAACTTATTGAATTGACATGCGTATAATTGTGAATAAATATAAAAGACTTGGCAAAAAATTGGTCCTGCTATATGTATTCCTGCAAACTTCCGTGCAAAAGTTTTTCCCTATCTGGAGGCTCTCGGTGGATGAGATTTAAGTGGGTTATAATTATTTACGCTCCAAGTCTCCGGCTATTGCAAACTAAATCCGGGAAGTTTTGATTGTAAGGCAGTCGCGAGGAAGAAGTTTGGCCCTGTACTCGATGAAAACACTTCTGCAAGACAGTGTGTTAACCTCGCCATACCTGTGCCATTACTGTCCCCCAGTTTCAAATGCAAATTTCAGAATTTTTAACTGTTATTAAATTTGCATACTGAATTGCTTATTATTATAGTTGAATTTAAATTTGCACTCTCTTACTGATGCTCTCATTTTTTATGTTACAGGTACGTAAGTCTACCTCTACTTGTCTACTTTATAACAAGAGGAACCATAAATCATTCATAAATCCCCAATCTGATTAACTCAAAGTGGGTAAGTGATAATTACTAATTACAAGTACTGAATCCATTTTTTTAATGGATTTTTTTACAAAAATTGATTTTTTACAAAAATGGATTTTTTTACAAAAATTTTACAGAAATGACAACCCAAATAATTGAAATTGAGAAGATGAGAAATTATACATGTGCTTGATCTTCTGCATGTTTAAATGAACAAAATTTTTATTTGACTTCCATCTAAACTTGAATTTACTCTAAAATATTGGGTTACTTTCGAAGAAAATAAAATATTGATAAAAAATTTTCTTTTATTTTTTGCAGGGCAGGTGATTACGATTATTTTTCAAATTTTGTTCACTCAACACACATTTCACCCGTTTTTCTCACTAATTTTAACGAAAGTGAGAAAATCGTTTCAAAAGCAAAATGTGAAATGTGAGATAGGAAAACGAAATTTGATGAAAAGATTGTGAGATGTGAAAATCAAAAATGATTTTTTCTGTATCATAATCTGAAAATGTAATGCTTTTTACTCACCCAGACACTATTTTCACTTAGAGGGCACATTTCGTGTGTCACATTCATTCAAATAAATATCACACTATATTTCTGCGCTCCAAATAAAAATAGTATCTTTATGGGTAAAATACATTAAATTTTCAGATTATATTATAAAAAAATGAAGGGTTAACCATTATTGAGTGCAGGTGTACTAAATTCAAAAAAATTGATCTTGTATTCTTTGAATTCTTTTACATTCTTTGAATTATTTTCATCTCTTTGAATTCACCTTAAATTCTTTGAATTATTTTGAATTCTTCTTGTATTCTTTAAATTCTTTTGAATTTATCTTGTATTTTTTGAAGTATTCTTTTGAATTCACCTTGAATTCTTTGAATTCATTAGAATTTATCTTGTATTCTTTGAATTATTCTTTTGAATTCACCGTGAATTCTTTAAATCCTTTTGAATTCTTTGAATTCACCTTATATTCTTTGAATTCTTTTGAGTTCACCTTGTATCCTTTGAATTCTTTTGAATTCTTTTGCATGGCTTGCATTTAGCTTGTATTTTAAAAAATTCACCTTGAATTCTATGAATTCAACTTAAATTTTTTGAATTCTTTTGAGTTGACCTTGTATTCGTTTAATTCTTTTTTTATATTATATTCTTTCAAATTTACCTGGAATTTTTTAATTCTTTTGAATTCCTTGAATTCTTTTGAATTTATGAAATGTTAATGTTGAAAACATTCACCTTGAATACTTTCAATTCTTTTGAATTCTTTGTTTGGACGACTATGAACCATTCACAATCGAAAAATGAGTTTTCTAAATAGTACCAAAGTCTGGGGCTTAATGTGAATTCTTTGAATTAACCTTAACTTTTTTGAATTATTTTGAATTCACCTTGTATTCTTTGATTCATTCATTTGACTGTACCTTGAATTCTTTGAAGTCATCTTAAATTCTTTGAATTCTTTTGAATTTAACTTGTATTCTTTGAATTATTTTTTGAATCATCCTTGAATTCTTTTGAATTCATCTTGTATTCTTTGAATTATTCTTTTGATTTCACCTTGTATTTTAATTTTGAATTCACTTTGTACTCTTTGAATTCATTGGAATTTATCTTGTATTCTTTGAATTATTCTTTTGAACTCACCTTAAATCTTTTGAATTTTTTTAAATTCACCTAACAAGACAATCGTCGACCATCGATAAAATCGGATATTATTTAATTGAAGATGTTTTATAACAAAGGGCATTGGGCCGTTTATATCTAAGAAAAAAAATTCTTTTAATTCTTTTGAATTTACCTTACATTCTTCGAACTCTCTTTTAATATAGCTTGTATGCTTTGAATTCTTTTGAATTCACCCAGTATTCTTTAAATTCTTTTGAATTCATGTTGTATTCTTTAGATTTCACCTTGTATTCTGATTTTTAATTCTTTCGAATTCGTTGAAATCTTGTGAAATCTTTTAATTCTTTTGAATACTTTGAAATCTTTGGAATTTTTTAGATTCCTTCGAATTCTTTGTAATCTTTTGAATTCTTTGAATTCTTGAATTCAGGCGTATATAAAAATTGCTAGTGGTTAACTGTTAACCCCTCAAGTAAAAAAGTATCTTGAATTTTCACGCCTCACAATCTTTTCATCAAATTATGTACAATAAACTAAATAGTCATTAAAATACCATTTATATGTAAACTTATTGAAACAAACTTTATGTTTTACGCTTTTCAATTTCCCGTAGCTGACTCTATCGCCTGAAATGAGATTCTTGCCTTTGAAAGAGCGAAACACGTGAGTTTTTTTTAGAGGTATCGCGCATTCTTGATGATACCTTCCGCTGCCGATTCATTCTTTACACACGTGTAATAGAAGCGAAGCCGCAAGAAAGGCTGAGCGTACGAAGAATTAATTGTTTCTGCGAGGATGCGTGCGAAAGAGTAGAGTTGGTAGAGACTACTCTTAGAATCTTCCTTGGTAGACTTATACGTATACGTGTTTTGTTGTCCTCTTTATCGGATGGTCAGAGTTTGATTGCGTCTATGCCTGTGACGCGTAACGGAATTCCTGGTTGGATTGTTTCGTTGTAACTTGTAATTGGCCGGTGGGTGTATCGAACGATGGCTTACTCGACAGGTTCGACGAACCGATTCAGTGAGGGTCAACTCTGGACTATTAGATTCAATCCTGTCGATTCTCTTTCTCTTCAGACGTAATTTGTCGCTGCTATGATAACTGTTGTGATAACTGTTGTTCACGATAAATCAGTGCCTCTCTCAGCCTCACAAAATGCTTCAGATGATTTGAATACGTTTCAAGTAAAAAAAAAAGAAATTTAGTTTGTAATAAATTGTATATATGAAGTCAACAACATCCTTTTGCAGTTGCGGAGACACAAAATATAAGAAATGAAGAAGTAAAAAGTGAAGGCACAATCTAGCTTTCAGCAGATTTGTAGACGATTTGTCCAGACAGCAGATCAATTTTTCAACGCTGTTTGGCAAGAAATTTGCATTTCCTTTGGATTAAGGATACAGGTAAATTTAGGTGGACAATTCATTGAGGACCGGAATATCGACATTCCTAGCGTCAGCTTTTATCGTTGAGTATAGAAAGGATGTTCTTTTGAGACGCGCATTTATCGTCTGACGATACTATTTACACCCGTAATAGTCAAACAAGACGAGTCAATTTTCAAAGAGCTAATTTTTTTATCGACCGTCACTAGAGCGCCGATAAATGCCTTCGTGTGAGCTACAAACGTACGCTGGGCCGTGCCCTCGTATCTTGCCGCCAGCCATTTCTCAAAACGATCCTGAAGTAAACTGTTGCAAATTAAGGTTGCACAAGGAGCCAGCGGTCATTTCTCAAGCTGTCTTCTCGCATAAATTATTGCAAACGAAACGGCGAGCTGAAAGAAATGCATAAAGTGCCCCTTGTGCCCTCTCTTTCTCCCTTTCACTCATTGCCTCCATCTCACTTTCTCCCTCATCCCTCCCTCACTTTGTCCTTTTTCTATATCTGACTCTCGCTGCCTTTTTTAAACGTGTATTCGTTTGAAGTCGATAGTGCGCACAGGTACGAGTGATTCACCGTGAAAGAAAGCATTTTTCAAGTTTTACGACTCTAAAGAGGTATCGGAAATATCCACTAGATTCTTTCACCGTGATGATAATAACAAAGTAATTTATCGCCTCCAGACAACGTAAAAGGTACGACTTTAAATGGAGGGTAAGCTGAGCATACTGTTGTCTGCATTTGAGTATATATTTTGATCCTACACTGATAAGAAGAATTTTGAATCGATTCACCTAAAATTCTTTTCTCCAAAAATGTTTGGAATCAATATTAAGAAACTTAATGAATCATTCAAAAATAGGTCCCAAATTATCAATTAAAAATACCGTAATAATTAGTTGTTTCTAATAATTTGTAGGTTCTGTAAAACGTTTTCAAATTCGTTTGAAATATATCTTTCCATAATCTTTAAAAAGGTCAATGATTAAAATTGTTTTCTTCATCTCTTATAAAGCTCCTTTATACATTTGAATTATAACACGTGGTGGAGTCCATGTCATCTAATCACGGTAATTTTCATGTCGGAATGGGATTTGGCCTTAATTTAGGATATACATTCATCGGTGGATCGAGGACTCATAGATCGAGGTCCACCTTCATGGTCGATCACGCTTCACTGATTCTGTCCCCCGCCCCTGAGCGTCCCGCGACGGCGCCATCGCTCGGCAGTCAGGGCCGCCAGACGTTGTTTACATCACGACTCTCTGCGCATTTACTTTTGTACGTTCAGAGACTATATAC
>JBAGKK010000232.1:772219-783596 GCA_037177015.1 Euceroptres primus
AAAGTATGCAATCCGTCTTACACACCAATGCTATTCTTATGGCTGTGTATGCCAGCATGCATACTTTTTGGTAAGCCCCAGCGTGGACACCCTGTATATATAATAGAAATAGCTCAAAAAATTCCCAAAAATAGCCTCTTTTTTAAATGGAACTTTTTTCATTTATTACAAGTCTTTTAGTACATAAAAAATATACGTAAAATAAATCACTCCAAATCTTAGATTCTTGTCTAAAATATAATAAAATACTCTACAAATTAGATTTTCAGAAGCTGTGGAATTCTCTACAATTTTCTGCAATCCTTCATGAAATCTTCCGCATTTTTCGACAACCTTTTAGAATTTTCTAGAATATTTTTAACTTTCTATAAATTTGTAGCTTTATTACATCTTCTAAAATCCTTCAAAATCCTCGACAATCAAAATTTTTTTAGAATATTTTAGAATTTTGCAAAAACTTACTGATTCTTCGAAAATCGTCTAAAATTTTTAGCATTTTCTAGGTCCTTCTAGAATCTTCCAGGATCTTTCAAACTCTTAAGGAAATATTCAGGCTTTTTCAGAGTATTTTAAAATTTTGTAAAATCTTTTTAAAAAACCCAAAATGTATTATAACCTTCAAAAATATTCTACTCTACTTTAGAATCTTTTTAGAATCCTCAAAAATATTTTGAATTCTGCCATAAACTTCGAAAATCTTCTGTATTTCTTTCAGATTTTTTTCTAGTTTTCCAAATATCTATAGAATTTTAGAAAGGTTCTGAAAAAAGCTTAGAAGAATTCTTCAAGATTATGGGAGTTTTTTGGTGATTTTAGAGGATTCTAAATAATTCTGCAGAATTCTGAAAATTCTGAAGTTCCGAATATTTTTGAGGATTCTAAACGATTCAGGAACATAGTATATTTTTTAATTTAATTTAAAATATTAATGAACTTTTGGATATTCTGTAAGATTTTACAAAATTATTATAGACGATTAAAAATATTATAGAAGAATCCGGAAGAATCTAGGTGATTGTAGAAGATTCCGTAATAGTCTTGAATATTTTGGACAGATTTCAGATAAATTTTGAAGATTCTAAAGGATTTGAGAAAATTTTCGGAACTCTTTTGTAGATTTTGGAGGATTTGTCTTGAAGATTCTAAAAGGTTACAGAAGAGTTTAGAAGAATTTTGAGAATTTCAGAAGATTCTGGAACAGTCGAAAATATTTTTGAAAATTGAAATAGATTTTGTAAAAATGTTTAAAGATTAGGAAAACTCTGAAAGAGTCTGAAGGATTATGAAACAGTGTGTAATTCTAGAGAATCTAGAAAAATTTTAAAGATTCTGCAGGATTTTGGAAGACTATTTTGAAGAACTTTAAGCTTTCAGATCAATTCTGAAAATTCTGAAGAATTCTTTTGAATTCTGCCATAAACTTCTAAAATCTTGTAGTCTCTTCCAGATTTTTTCTTCATTTTAAAGACTTTCAAAAAGTCTGTAAATTTTAGGAAGATTCTGAAAATAGTGTCGAATATTCTTCATGATTATGGGAGTCTTGTAGATTGTAGAGGATTCTAAACAATTCTGCAGAATTCTTGAAATTTGAAGTTCAGAATATTCTTGAGGATACTAGAAGATTCTAGAATAGTCCAGTATATTTTTTAGAATATTAAAAAATTTTTGGATAATATTTGAGATTTTATAAGATTATCATAGGAGAACACAGAATTTTTGAAGAATTATTTTGAAAATTTTAGATAAGTTTTGGATATACTTGGAAGAATTGTTTTAACAATTACAAATTTGAAGGTTTCAGATAAGTTTTGAAGATTATGGAGAATTTTAGGAGATTTGGGAAGTGTTTTGTAGATTTTGGAGCGTATTAAAATATTCTGAAAAACTTCAATAGAATGTTAAAACTCAGAACATTATTCGGCCATGGAAGACTTTGGAAGATTTGAACATTTGGAAATTATGGAAAAATTCAACAAACGTTGAGAAAGTATTTGAACGTCATTTGAATTTTAATGTTAAAAAAGGAAAATAACGGGGAGAAAAGAAATAAAATTCTCAAATAAAGAGATTTTTGGAGATTTTGAGAATAATAGGGGGGAAAGGGGAGAATAGGGGGAAAAGAGCGCTGACTCTTCAGGTTAATAATCTTCCTGATAATGATCACATTGCCATGAAAAAAAAGCTAACTCACTCTAAGTGATAAAGAAGATTGAATCTTTAATATCTCGTCTTTAATGAGTAGGAAGTTCTGCTGCAATTAATTAGAAACAAACAATTTTCCGAGATAGATACACAAATAATTGTGACAAGTTTAATGTACCCTTAAATTTCTTGCACCTTGTTGCACGAATTCTGACATGGCTAATTAATTATATTTGAAAGTCAAGTTTCTTGATATTTTGATTGTTCCTTTTCAAGAAGAGTAACGCGTGTATAGTAACCAAGTTTCATTAATACACTTTCAAGAGGTTTCCTTTAACTTTGAAGTTGTTCAGCTGACTCTTGATGATTATCTTTGAAGGTGCATGCAAGGCATTCGTATTTTTGAGTCATATGCGGAGAAATCACGGAATAATTAATGCGGAGGCGTTTGAAGTACGCCACTCCCATCGGAACTCAATCAACGTGAGTCTAAAGGCAAAGGGCTTTATGGGGAGAGCGAGAAGAGCTTATTTCGAAAGCCCAAGTCATCCTAATCAATAGTGGAGGTGAATAAGATGATGGTGCATCGTATTGCGAGATGTCAGCCATTCTCTCAACTTTGACTCGATCATTCCACCTTTCCACGCTGTGAATTAATTAAAATACTCTGCCATAGATGTAGCCCACTTGTTCTTGATAGTTGATACTTTAGAAAAGTATAACTGTCGGAAATAAAACAATCCAAGTGTCATTTCTTCAGGGAATTTCAGAGGGAGATGAAGTTTAAAACGTTGACGATTCTCGCAAACAAATTCTCCATTTCTCGACTTGTGATGGGTGAAGGTAGAAACGGAGAAAAATGTCGTCTCTCCGGTGTAACAATCCATCTCATGATCTCGTTAGGTAGCTGCGTGAGTTTACCAACCGAGAAGTGATAGACACGGAAGGGTGGGTTGTTGGAAACGAAGACAAAGATATAAGGAACAGTCCAACTCGCAGTGTTCGCAAACAAATCTTCGGACAAACCTCAAGACTGAAGAGTGAAGAGGCTTCGGCTAACGTCACCGCAATTGGAGAAGATTCATTCGATCTGTTTGGTCGTACACAGAAAAAAAAGGTTAAAAAATGCGAATTCTTTACAGATTGAATTTACAGTTTCACAGATGAATGGAATTGAAATTGAAGAATTGGAATGAGCTGTAATCTGAATATTTTTTCATCAACTACTAATTCTGGATTGGAGAATCAGAATGAAGAAATCTCCGATGAGAATTTCGTCAATTGAAGAAGAAGAGTCATAATCGAGAAAAGGAATTTAAGTATTACCATCCAGGAAATCGTAAGAATGTGCAAACGATAAAACCTCTGCGATAAGAATGCTGTTTTTTGTAGGTTTGCCACTTTGGAAAGCGATTCTTCGATTTTCGGACTCCAAGCAGGGAATCTTGACGGAACAAAGTTGATTTCATTGTTCCCCGAAATCGTTTCGTACGTTGCTCTCTCAGCGGTGTACGCACCTACCTTTGAAACTAAACTGACGAAAAAAAATTAAGATTCTTCTTCTTCCAAATGTTCGCACACGGAGGTTAAATGATACCCGCGTTCGTGCACTTTAACAAACAAGGTCGGGGCAATTATCTTCGGTAGTAAAAATGTAGTAAGGGACCATCGAAACGTTATTAGACTCTCGGTGGTTCACCTAGTTCATTTTTTTTATTTCTATTGGTAAAACGCCAAAATTAAGTAACTTTTGCCCTCATGCGTTATACTAAACTGGTCGTCGGTTGAATTAAGAGTTAACTTAAAGATAACTCGATAATTATTACTTTCCTGTCTCTTTTTGATTTTTGATTTCACTCAAAATAATGTTTCTAAATGAGAGGATAAATTTTTATTTCAGTTCTCTGTTTTTACTCTCTCTCTCTCTCTCTCTCTCTCTCTCTCTCTCTCTCTCTCTTTCTCTCTCTTCACCTCCGTTGAAGCACTCTTGGTCTTTCTTTTTATTATTGCTGCATAACTTAGACACTATTCTCAACGGATGTCATTCTTTTGATTGAGAACTTGGAAATAATAAAGTTGTCGAAGGGAGAAGAGAGCTAGGCAGCAAAAGAGCTAGATATGCAGAAAGAGAAGATAAGAAGCAAGTCAAGAGGAAGATGAAGAAAGAGAGGTATATTGGGACAAGGAGAGGCGAATACTTAAGCCGTAAGAGCATTATAGGCTTATGGATGAACAAACGAAAAATGAACAAGACGGAAAGTGCGTGGGTAGGATAATGGTAGGGACATTATGTTGTGACATACGTTTTTAGCCTTGTAGTACTTAATATCCTAATCGTACGATATCGCACTTGCATCATGTTACAATGATCTCTACGCCTCGCTCTACGCACATACATGACTGGGATAATGACAAAACTATGTAACACATCTTGCGAAAGCAAGCCGAAAGCAAGTTTAATATTAAATAGAGTTTTTCGACTTGAAAGATACAGTATCAGGAAAAAATAGTATATTTATAAAAATCATGCATACAGAAAAATGTTTGGTTATTCTAACCAGAATTCGGGTTAGACTATACTTAACATTATTTTCCGGTTGTTTTAACCGAAATTCTGTTTGGAATAACCAGAATTTTGGATAACCACATTTTTGGTAATTTGCACAAAATATTATAACCAGAAAATCAGTTTCCAAGAACCAGAATTGTGATTAAGACGACCGGAAAGGAAGGTTAAGTAGAGAGTCTAACCGGAATTTTAATTAGAATAACTGGATATTTTTTATGCGATATTAAATAAATAACAATTGGAAAAAGGGCGTTTTGCAAATGGACACGTTGCTTGAAAATTTTCGTGCGATTATCGGGACATGTAACCACGCGGTCGTTAAATAAGACGGTTACATTGAAAGATGACCAATGTAAGTTGTGATGACGCATACGTATATGTCGTGCAGGCGTGTAACGATATATCAACGTCAGTAAATTGTGATAAATAAAGTGCAACTGAAGGTGGAGATGAAGAAACGGCATCTGACCGTGGTTAATTTTTCACTGTGGGTAATATATACGAGAAAATCGCTGATTATCGCTCACGAGTTGAAAAATTTGGTAAATCTTATACTTTTTCATTCTAGTCTCCGATTTCAATAATAGTGAGAGATGATTATTTATGTGTAAGTAAGGTAAATGTCCCAGTTTTAGCATTATTTATTATCAAAACCAATATTAATCAAGTATAAATGTTTAAAAAATAATATTGCTGGTGAAACGATTACTGGGACATTTGCCTTATTCTTTTTTTTTAACATTTTGAGGTTTATGATTTCAAAGACGGTGAGCATAACGCACGAGCAATATGTAATGAAATATTTTTACTGTGTCGTATAAACTATGAAAATTAAAGGACATTACTTACTGACAATATAGAGGACAAAATATGCAGTAAAAAATACATTTTCTAGAGTTAAATGGGTTTTTCGTCAAATTGATATGAAAATTATGAAGAATAAACTAATAAAGGAGATGTTACTGCGATTATGGTAGGCTCAGAGAAGGAAATAGTTTTTATTTGAATTAAACAAATGATTTATTCTGATTATAATTAAATCAAGTAAATTTTTTTGTTTGATCTTTTCTAAAAAGCTCAAATCAAATTCATTTCTCTCTCTCTTTCTCTCTCTCTCTCTCTCTCTCTCTCTCTCTCTCTCTCTCATCAGTTAAAAGTACCTACTGATTCATGGGGGGTTACCTACTAGCAATTTTTATGTACACCTGAATTAAAGAATTTAAATAATCCAGCCGAATTCAAATTATGCAAAGAATTTCAAAGAATTTCAAAGTATTAAAAGTGAATTCAAAAGACCAACGAAATTCAAGTGAATTAATTTCATTTCATTTCATTTCATATATTTATTAATCCAACAGTCTTGCGACCAATTACAGGATTACATATCTGTGTTGTTACTAACACTAATTACTAATTCAAAATAATTTTTGAAAAATCAAAAAATTCAAAATAATTTTTAAAAAATCAAAAAATTTAAAAGGATTCAGGTGAATTCAAGAGAACAATGGGATTCAAATGAATTAAAAAGAATTCAAGGGAATTCAAAAGAAATCAAAAGAATTCAAAAGGATTCAAGTGAATTTAGATGAATTCAAAAGATTTTAAATTTTAAATTCAAAAGACTACAACGGAATTCAGAAGAAATAAAAATAATTTAAAAGGATTTAATTGAAATCAAAAGAATTCAAAAGAATTGAAAATGATTCAAAGAATTTTAAAGAATTCTAAGGACTAGAATGAAATTCAAATTAAATCAACTAACGATTTTATGCTGTGCAGTAATTCATAAACCTAAAGGAATTGTAACTATTGTTTTCTAATAAAATAATTGGCAGACATGAAATTGTAATTTACAGTTTTCGAGTGTGAGGGCCGTAGATCGTCTAGTAGCCTATAAAACTAAAACTAGCGGTAAAGTCCTTGAAGGAGGTTCTTTCGTTTAATTTTTAATTTCGACCGATTCTCCACGCGCGTCTGCTTGCTAAAATACAAGAGGGATCACCCGTTGGGATCGTTGAATAACCGAACGAGTTTGAGGACGAGGCCTACCGAAAGAAAATGAGAGAGAGAGAGAGAGAGGGGGGGGAGAGAGAGATGCACAGACTTATAGAAAGGAAAGAAAGAAGAGCGAAAGAGAGATCGAATGAGTTGAACGATAATGGAGAGCGAAGCTACCACAGCAGCATCTCCACCACCAGGTAGTCACCAGGGGTAATGGGGTACCGGTCCCAGCACTATCTACGTCATATATCGTCGGTTAATTAATCGTTTAATGAAACAGTAGTTAGCCGTGATGATTGTGATATTTTATTATTATCCCTCGGAGGCCGGAGAACGGCTTTATGCTGGAACTGACGAACTGCACGTTGCGAAGAATGAACGAAAGGCGAAAAAGCGAATAAAAAATGAAGGCAAAGAAGGGCACCACCAACGAATCGAGGATGGCAGAAGCAATTTATGAGAAAATTGTTGGGTGCGCCAGACAGATCGTCACTCCTCGAGCACCTTTTAGCATCTTCATTCTGTTACCGAATTCATATGACAAAAATCTCCAATTTCCACATATTTCCTAAAATGGCAAGTACCCTTTTGTCACGTCGATCCGAAAATCAAGGGAGGCAAATAGGCGCATCAGGTAACAAATCAGCCTTCTTGGCAGGTAAATTAGCTTTCACTGTGGACATTGTAGACTATTCTGAAAGTTTGGGAAACTGATTAAGTTCTAAAGTGACGTTGCAGTATGTAATCAATGAGTAATCAATTTTTTGAATCTGTGAACAGCAGCATTCGATGTTAATAATTCAACTGTTTCTATTCACATGAGAGGAAAGAAATGTCGCCTTTGGTAGGTGATTAAAATCAATCGTTTGTATTTGATACTCTCAAGTGGATAAACTTTCTTCAAGAGTTTAAGATGTTGGGTATGACTCAATAAAAGTGTCTGATTGATCCCGGAAGCTGTAGAAACTGAGACTTAGGCCAAGTGCTACCCGAGATAGAAGCTGAGTGTCAGAAGTCGGGCCTCCTCTTTTCCACTTATGAGTGGGCTTCTTGAAAAAATCAAGTGGATTCGAGAGAAACCTGTTTCCTGTGGACCCTCCTCTAAATTACGCCAGCCGCTATCTCTAGATAGTTTCCCTCCAGTTAAATGGAATATTAAAAGCGTTTGTAAAATCCTGAATTTATAGCTTTGGTTTGGAAGCTAAGTTGAAGAAATATAAAACTCTCAAGATAGAATGCAAACAGTTTAAAAAAAAATCCAAAATTAGAGGAAAAGTAATAAAGATTAATAATGTCTTCTAATACAAGATGGGATATTTTCCTGAAGTGGAATAATTATTGGTCTATTTTTAAGAGAAGAATCGATATTGAAGGCAGAGCTGGGCAGTATTTCAAGGCAAATGTATTTCAAGTAATTGAAATACAAAATACATGCAATGCAGTTTGTAGTTGAAATACATTGCAGGAAAGATAAAATTTAACCAAACTATTTTATCTGAAATGCTTACTTGTATTTTGGATGAAATACGCATACACTTTAAATTAGTTACACAGCCCCACAAAAACAGTGGTCTGTTCGGCAGACCAGAGCAGTGTATCCTTATGTATTTTGATCCGCTGAATTAGAATCCGAAGTCAGAAATGTCAG
The DNA here is from genome assembly GCA_037177015.1 of Euceroptres primus. Classification (NCBI taxonomy): domain Eukaryota; kingdom Metazoa; phylum Arthropoda; class Insecta; order Hymenoptera; family Figitidae; genus Euceroptres; species Euceroptres primus. The sequence continues at coordinate 780,580 of JBAGKK010000232.1, forward strand.
ATTGGCTCGTGTTTCATCCCTAAACTCAAAAAGCACCTGTAAAAAGCCGGTTTTCCACAAAATTCGAAACTTTTTTTTGAATTAGGTAAAAGTGGTAATCTATATGTTTTTGGAGTTGCTGAATCGTAATATGGTGTTAAATTTTCAAAACTGAAATTGACGGATCCAATATGACGCACAGTAGGGCAAAAAAAGCATCTGTGGACAAATCAATTTTCAGACTAAACTACTCATCCGATTTGGACGTTTTTTTTTTATTAATTCTGCTGAAAAAACGAAGCTTATCTACTCAAAAATGACCAAATAATGCATTTGTTTATTAAATTTGTTTAAATAATACACGATTGTTGTTGAAGTGCAAACTATGCCAGCAGAATGTCATTGGTGAAATATTCATAGCTAATTCTGCTGAAAAAGCTAAATCTATCTAATTAGAAATGCCTTAATTTCGTATTTGTTTATTAAATTGTTATAAACAATTAGAAATTGATATTTAACGTCTTCTAATTTTAAGTTAACATTATTTTATTTCCATTTTCACCTAAAAATATTGGTTTAGTGCATTTAAATATCGCAAATAAATAAGATATCATTTTCGTTCACTACTTTGTTTATAACAATTTAAGTTTTTGTATTATTAAATTAATACTGCTAGACATAATTTTTAATGAGTTTTTTCCTCGACGTGGACCATTTTCGGTAAAATAAAAAAATTTTTGACTAAATATCAGTCTTGAAAAGTCAAAAAAATTTTTTTTCATATTTTTTATTAAATAAAAAATTTTTGAGAAAATTTTTCAAAAATGTCCTCCATTGTAACGATGCGGAATTTAATACACTTTAATTTTTCAAAAAGTCCAAATCGGATGAGTAGTTTAGACTGAAAACTGATTTGTCCACAGACGCTTTTTTTGCCCTACTGTGCGCTATATTAGATCCGCCAATTTCAATTTTTAAAATTTGACACCAAAATACGATTCAGCAACCCCAAAAACATAGAGATTACCACTTTTACCAAATTCAAAAAAAAGTTTTGAATTTTGCGGAAAATTGGCTTTTTCCGGGTGTTTTTTGAGGTTAGGAATAAAAAACGAGCCATTCTGACATTTCTGACTTCAGATTCGGATTCAGAGGGTCAAAATACATACGGATACACTGCTCTGGTCCGCTGGACAGACAATTTTTTTGTGGGGCTGTGTTATATAAAATTAATATTAAATCTATGCGTTTTATCTAAAAAGCCCAAGGGGTTAATCAATAGCAATTTTGATGTAACCTGCATTCAAGAATTTAAAAGAATTCAAGGTAAATTCAAAAGAATTAATAAAATTAAAAGTAAGAATACATGTCAAATTCAAAAAAATTAAAGAATACAAGATGAATTCAAAGAATTCAATGAATACAAAAGAATTCAGAGAATTGAAGGTGAATTAAAAATAATAATTCAAAGAATACAAGATAAACTCAAAGAATGCAAGGCATACAAAAGGATTCAAAGAATTCTAGGTGAAATCAAAATAATAGACGGTGAATTCAATTAATACAAAAGAATAGTAATTTCAAAAGAATTCAAGGTGAGTGCAAAGAATTCAAAAATTTCAAGGTGAATTAAAAAGAATAATTCAATGACTACAAAAGAATTCAAAGAATTCAATGAATTCAATGAGTGAAAAAAGAATCCAGAGAACTCAAGGTAAATTAAAAAGAATAATTCAAAGAATACAAGATAAATTCAAAAGAATTCAAAGAATTAAAGGTGAGTTCAAAGAATTTAAAAAAGACAACATAAATTCAGAAGAATTAAAAAAATGCAAGGTGAATTCAAAATAATACATGGTGATTCTAAGAAATGAAAGACTTCAAGGAATACAAAAGAATTCAGGGAATTCAAAGTGAATTAAAAAGAGTAATTTCAAGAATACAAGATAAACTCAAATAATGTAATGCGTACAAGAGAATTCAAAGAATTAAAAGAATTCAAAGAATTCTTTTATGAATGAATGAATACAAAAGAATACACGATAAATTCAAAGAACTAAATGAATACAAAAGAATTCAGAGAATTCAAGGTGAATTGAAGAGAATAATTCAAATAATACAAGATAAACTTAAAGAATTCAATGAATACAAAATAATTCAAAGAATTCAAAAGAAGACATGAGAATGACAACTCGTTAAAGACCATTTGAAGTTGCCCCTCCCAAGTAATAGTTAAAATAACCTAATTTAGGGGCCATCTTCAAATGGTCTTTATCGAGTTGTCATTCTCATGTCTTCAAAAGAATTTTAAGAATTTAATGTTAATACAAAAAATTCAAAATAATTCAAAGAATTCAAGGCGAATTAAAAAGAATACAAAAGTATTTCAAGAATTCAAGGTGAATGAAAAATAATAATTTAAAGAATTTAAGGTAAATTCAAAAAAATTCAAAGAATTGATCATGAATTCAAAACGATTCGGAAAAAAGTGTACATCTGAATCCAAATGTGGTTAACACCTTGAAAAAGCCGTGAGTGTACATGCAGTGGAGATTTACAGAGCCTGAATTCTTTGGAATTCATCATGAAATCTTTGGAATTTACAGAGAACTTTTTGGAATTCATCATGAATTCATTGGAATTTAATGTTGAATTCTTCGGAACTCACTTTGAATTCTTTGAATTTAGTTGGAATGCATGATAAATTCTTTAGTATTCAACAGGAGTTCTTTAGAATTCACCTTGACTTCTTTGGAATTCAGAAAAAACTCTTCGGAATTTACCACGAATTCATATGAGTAAATGTCATTGGGTCCCATGTCTCCTACTACATTTTTTCAGTTTTGTAGCGTTATATCTTTTAACAGAAAATTCTAGATATAATTATCAATGCACGTACACGGAAAAAATAAGTACTTGAAAATTTACTTGACTGTGCTAGACTCTAGGATAGGCCATAAATTTTTTAAAATTTCGTGTAACGCTTATTAGAAAGTTCAAGGCAGTCCTGGAAATAATGAAAAAAGTTCGGGACTGAG
>JBAGKK010000232.1:784112-797692 GCA_037177015.1 Euceroptres primus
TTTTCAATGAATGTTATATGACATTTTTAGAAATTTGTGGCCTATCCTAGAGTCTAGCACAGTCAAGTAAATTTTCAAGTACTTATTTTTCCCATGTATAGTTTCAGAATTGATTGCAGAATTGGAAAATAAATTTCATATTTCATTCCTAATCATAGTTGCAAAGTATTAATCACTTTTTAAATGACCCTGAATTTTTATATCATCCGGTCACAAAACAGTTTTTTATTATTTTTATGGTAAAGGAGTTTGATGTATCCCTCTAAATTAATTATCAATAGAAGATCGTTAGTTATGTCCAAATTTAATTACACATAAGTTGTCATAAAATTCCGTTATTTAAAAAATAACGAATTTGAAAACCCTAAAGAGTGCGTACATCAATTCGATGTCATCCGAATATTGAATATAAATATTAAAGAAATATGAATGAAAACATGTACTACCTCTAAAACACTTGATTATTTGGTTATTCCAGAGTAAAGTTATACTTCAGAATTATAAAATTTTTCATGGTTAACTTTTTCATCCGGGCACACAACAGGTGTTTGCAATCAATGAAGCTAGTTGAAAAAGAAAAATCATCGACATTTGCACTATTTTTAAATTTGAAAATAGTTTCTAATAATCTTTAAGCAACATCAATATTTTATTTTGATTATAATATTTTTATGATACAAGAACATTGTATAAGCCTCCAAAAGAATATCTAATTGTTATTTAAACTTGAAAAATATTGTAAGTCGTTGAAATCAAAAGTCTGACATTAAATTCAAAAATGTTTTGAATATAAAATAAGAGCGCACTTCTTCATTTCGCTTATCATTATTTTTACACTTAAGGGCATGTGACACAAACCTCAAAAAAATTTTTCCTATTTCTTTAGACCATCTCACATTCACACGAAATGAGATATCAAACTGAAACTTTGGGAGCTTAAATATGAGGCAAAAAAGAACGTTTGTATATTCCTAAATGTTTATGAGTACGAACATTTTTTTTGTAATTATAAACATTTAGGAATATACAAACGTTCCTTAGAGCCTCCTATTGAGGTTCCCAAAGTTTCAACTTGATATCTCATTTCTTGTGGACGTGAGTTGGTCCAAAAATAGTAGGAAAAAAAATTTTGAGGTTAGTATCGCATGCCCTTAATGTGATAATTATTAATAGAAAAAAAAAGGTTTTGTATGGATTGAAAATACTTTTTTTCTTTTAAGTATAAAATCGAAAAATTTAAACGTTTTGACTTTCACCCATGTACATAATAAATTTAGGATGTATTTCATATAAAAAACAAAAGATTTCAGATCAAATGCACAATTCTCAAATAAATTTAGGATGTATTTCATATAAAAAACAAGAGACTTCAGGCAAACTACACAATTCTCAAATGCACTTCAAATAGAATACAAAAATACTTAAATGTAATTTGTATTTAATTTGAAATACATTGGCTAAATTGTATTTTCCCCGTAATGTATTTCAACTACTTTATAGCGAAATACTTATATATTAACATATTTGAAGTACTTTATGCCCAGCTCTAATTGATTAACTAGTTTATTTTTGACAATCGACGATTCTGTTTCCAGAACGAAGTAATAACAATCGATCAAGGAGAAATCAATGTGACCTGTTATTTCTCATAACTCGTACACAGATTTGAACTGAACGCTTCGTTGCTCCTTGTAATAGGTGAATCTTCTTCTTTCTTTCATCTCGCTTATTTTCTTTCGTTGTCTTCTCTGCCGTCGACGCCCGAATCTCCTTTCGGAAGGTGGGATGTGTATTTCTTGTAGTTGGAGTGATTGATCGTTTAAAAAACTGAGGTCCAGTCCGTCGGTGGCTATTTCTCTCAAGCTTTGTCTCATTCTCCCTGAAGAAAGGACTCGCTTCCCATCTCTTTCTCGGTAGTCATCGTAAGTTCGTGCGCCTTCTTTCATTATGCCATTTTTAATCAGCCGAAAGGAGCTTCGACGCGGAGCCAATGTCATTAGGTACACCATGAACAAGAGGGCCTGATCCAGTCTCCTCTTCTCTGACCAGTCATCGAGCTCGAAGAAAATCGAACGAGATAAATCAATCGATACCGATCCGGGCGTCATGCGGCGAATAGTTAAGTACACAGTTACATATCGATTTCCTTTATGGCACGAGATTCCACGTTGCACTTTTTACTACCGACTGAACGCATCTCGCGAATTTCATTTACGCATCCGATCGTACAAAACAGAAATTAATTAATTTTTGGAGCCATAGGTCGCCTGGAGACTTGTTTCAAAATTGTGAAGGGGATAAAAAGGGCCATGCACATTTGTTTCTGATTTTTGCAGTTCGTCAGTGAAAAGATGATTGTTTTTTCATCAAAATCATTTTTAAAATTTAGATGAAGCAGACCGGGAGGATGTGATTCTTTCTCGCACATCTCACCAATTTTGGGAGATAAATCCAAAATTTGCGAGAAAAGAATGTGTTGCAGTTCAATTAAGAGTGTTTAGTTTCATTAATATTCAAATAAGTGGCAGAATATTTATGCGATTAATTTCATTCGTATACGATTTCACCCACAAAATTCTTTGTGGCTTTGACAAAAAGAGAGATTCCTTTTTTTCCTTATACTTCAGTACTAACTTGTCACACTGCATATAAATGCCGCTACACCTGTTACATGGTAAATGCATACATGCATTTAGCCAAGTTGAATCCGACCAAAGCACGTATCGCATTTTTTAGCTGTCCGACGGCCCTAAAGTCCGCTTGGTTAAATGTTAATTTGGTCCCGATCGAAGTTGGCTAATTAGAAACGATCTGGCCAACCAGTCCACGTCTCTGCCAATGTACGAACCTGTGCCTCAAGCAATGATTGTGCTCAGAGAAGACGTATATTTGTGATTAAGAATTGTTATACTATCATCAGTTTCAATGAGACTAATTATTCAGAAACATTTTAATTTATCGAAAACTGAAATACAAATTAAAAGTAACAACCAAAAAGATGCAAGTATAAAATTGAGATTAAGAGGGTTAAATTGAGATTGAATTTGAAGTAAATAACTGGCCACCTTATAAGATTTATATTTTATACTTCTTTATAAATTCTTAGGAATTTAACAACGGAGGCAAGGGAATCTTTTTAATTCGAGTGTAATTTATCGACAAGTCCGAAAGCAGGAACAAATGACAGTTTAATTCTGGCGGTAGAATTTGCTGGATAAGTTGACATTATAATGTCCTGCTCTAAGACCTAAGTCTTCGTATAAACTTGCATTCAATAATTTAGGATCACAGGATTAAGACCAAGACTAAGTTAAGGCAAAGTTATAGCGAAAGATAAGAAAGTTGCTACAACCAACATCTAGTCGCCTAACGACAAATGTTAAGTCGATATGACAACTAAAGCTGCAGCATGTTTACATATGTGATTGTTTTGGAGCAAGAGATATCCAACTTTCACTGGAATTATTTTTATTTAAAAACATAATATAATTATTTACTTATTAATGTTCTTCTCTAAAAAATTGATGGCCAAAGAAACGCGCAAAATCGATACTTCATTGTTGTCGCATTTCCGCAATGCAGATTGGATTTCTTAAATTTGAAACTTAGTCCAAGTTCAAGTCATAGATGTGATTTTTTTCAAATGTCAAAGAATACAAGACTAATTATAAAATTAAATAATTCGAAATGAAAAGCGCGTGATTATATAATGTTTCGTAATTTGAATATAAAATTAATTGAAAGTTGGAATTTGAGAAAAATGTATGAATAATATGAAAATTTCTGTATCGAAAATAATAATTTGGATTTACGAACTAAGGAATATAATCGTGTCTTGAATTTTTTAAGTTTTCCAGTTTAAAAGTGTTTAATTATTTCGAAATTGTTAAATATCGCTTTTTAGTAATGCCATTACTTCATGGTTCATTCATATCTAAATTTTAAAGATTGTAATTTTATTTTATTTTTTCGTAATGTTGAAGATTTTTTTATGATTAATGAATTTGAATTACCATGCAAAGAGGAGATAATTAGCGCACGTAGCGCGCTGAAAGATCTCGTGTAATTTATTACACCAGTAAATCCGAAAATTATTTTTTATCCTAAAATTGGATAAAAACGCTGCAAACAGTTGACAACTACATCAAAAGTTGTAAATGCGGTGGTAACTGTCAATTTAGTTGACAACTGTTTGCAGCCTTTCTATCTACTTTCGGATAAAAAGTATCTTTGGGGTCTTCTGTTCTTTAATTATAGAATTCTTACCTTTTTTGTATTTAAGTCAATTGTGTGATTTTCTGCTTTACTTACCTGAAAAAACAAAGTATTAGTTACATTTTGTTTACATGATGTTGCTCTTGAAATTTGAACAAAATTTATAAGCAAAAATGTGAGATGTACTCTCTAAATCTGAATTAGTAGTTTTTTACTAATGAAATAGTGATTAACCATTTACCAATAGCTTTACTAAACATTTCTACTAATTTTTAGAAGAAAATTACTAATTCATAGTAGAAAACTACGAATTTACTTACTAAATGAATTAGGAACCCTTACTACTCTGTTAGAAAAAACTTCAATTACTTTACTTGAAGTTTTATTCAATTACCGTAACTGAATCAATTTTCAACCAAAAGTAAATGAATTTTGAAGCAAAATGAATGAATTTTCAACTAAAATAAATGAATTTTCAACTTCAGTAAATGAATTGTCAATCAGAGTAAATAAAGTGGTTGAATTTTCAACTAGCAGTGTAAGTGATTAGTAGTGTAGTAGTGATGAGTAGTTTTTTTACTGAAAATTAGTAGAAATGCTTACTAAAGCAATTGATAAACGATCTAGCACTATTTCATTATTAGGAAACTACTAATTCAGATTTAGAGAGTGCAAATGTCGATAAAGACTGCACACTAGGAATAAATCATGCTCATAATAATTTAACAGAGGAGAGAGTCATTGTCGATTGTATTGTCTCTTTTATATTTTTCGATTCACATCGATATTTTTGAGACAATTTTAGACATAAAATAAGACAAATTAATTTCAATTAACTGCCATTTAAAGCAAACTGATCGGAAGTTGTTGAAAATTTGTGGGCTTAATCTAATAAAGCAAGCTTGAAATTGATCAATTATGGATTAAAATAGAAAAACTGGTTTTGAAGATATTGACTAGAATAAAAATCAGTAAAAATGTCGATTTTCACTTTTTTCGCTTCCTCAATTTTTAATAACTATTTGTGAAATAACTTTTTTCCTGAGTCTGAAAATTAATTTTCATCATAATGATTTCCTTCCCTGGAAAATTTTGTTTCGAATAAGCAATTTTTGAAGTTATTTGGACTATTTTTCACGCAGATATAAAATTTAAGCAACAAAGTGTGAAAATTTCACTATCATCTTTTGCAATGAATAACTTCACAGCCACTGCAGGTTTTAAATATTTCTAGGGATGGCTTTAAAACTTGTATTCCATACTTTACACTGTAAAAACTTTTACGGAAATTTTTCCAAAAAAGTTTACCAGCTTTATAACCCGAACATTTTGAAAACTTTTCTAATGTATTCGTAAATAATTGTATAATTCCGAATAATTCCATTTTGCTCGGAAAAACGTATATCCGACCTTTTTCGGAAAAATTTCATACTATTTAATCTTGAAAATTTCCAAAATTTTTTACAGTGCGTGTTTATAGCATTTCACATTCTTATCAGGTTCGTCGTGGAGTACACTCTCCTCTTTCAAATTATAACCATTGTTTATTCCTGGTGTGCAGTTTTCATCATTTGCTGGACACGTTCCTGTTAAACAGACGGTGCTTAAAACTGTATACAACTTTACAAAATAATGATTGCTTTAATTGTATCAAAATCATCAAAACAAGCTGGACTTAACCTTCCTCACATCTCACATTTTTCTCAATTTTGTTCAAATTTTAAGAGATAAAATCGAAAAATGGTGAGATACAAGAAAGAACCGTAATCCTCCACTAATGATAGAGATTCTGAGACCCTTAGTCTAAATTAATTATCAGCAAATGATTTATTTTTAAGCAATTAACATCTATAAAGTTTTAACAATTTTAGGTTAAATTTATTAACCGTATTATCTTATTAACTATATAACTAGTGTTAGTGCTACTCTTTAAATCTGAATTAGTTAAAATCTACTGATTTAATCAATTAAACGGAAGTAACTGATTCAACCAGTGATCTTCGAAAGTTGGCGCTCGGCGGTGAAATTACTAATTATTCAGTCAAAAATGACTAATCCATCGGTTGTTTTTGAGAAGACGCGCATGCGCACAACGCAGAACCTCATTGGTTCATATTTCTCCGCTTCTTTCAAATAAAAGAAATTGAAAGCTTTAAATCCATTAATATTTTTAATTGATATTACACGTTCGAAATTTAAAATATTAAGAATTTTAAACAATCCTTATATAAACTGATATAAATACAAAAATTATGGTAAATATGGAAAAAATATAACATAACCCACGTACTCATAGCAAAATTGTTTCAAATTCCACAATTTAAAATTTCGGAAGTGAAATATCTATTAAAAATATTAACAGATTTCACAGCTTTAACTCAGGCTCTGTTAAATATTTGTATTATAAAATCAAATGTGAAATGAACAACTTTGAATTTTATGAGATCAAATCAATTTAATTTTTATACTGTGTTCACAGTACATTTAAATGTACTAAGTACGAATAACTTCATGAATATGCATTTAGACAAAAATATATATGTATAAACGAAAAACGGAATACCATACAAAAGGTGCTTAAATTATTCGCCTTTTTCTAAGTTATCATTCGCAGAGGAATTGAAACTCTTTAAAGTCGCTTTCAAAGATTGAACCGAATTTTTTGCCGATTCTGAAAATTCAATTTTAGATATTATGAAAATAAAAAGTTTAGATTTCAGGAAAAGATAAAGATTATAAAATTCTATACTCTTATTAAAAATTTATTGTACTTTAATTTATATATTACCAAATTTCAAATTATTAGATTTGAAATGATAATATTCTCTGAAAAAGTTTTTACTTCAGGATTTTACTGTTTTAAACAACTTAAAATGAATTATATCTAATTTAAATATTATAAAAACCTTTTATTCTTCCAAAAATTTTCAAAAAAATTACCCATAACCGAGTTTATGAAAATATTTTTAAATATACCTAAATTAAACATTTCTTCACGATTTTTTTCTTCTGTCAAGTATAATTTATAATTTTAGTACATTTTGCAGCTTGCTTCACAGCTTTTATGGAAATTATTTTGTTCTTAAACTCCTTTCAAAAAATTTTGGTGAGTCTTTTTAAAAATTATCTTTAACTGTTTACTTTTAATCAAGTTTACAAAATTCCTGACTCTGAATTTACCATGAATCTCCTGACTTCACAAAACTGCAAAACTAAAAGCTCAGATCTACATTTAGGGGGTTTAATAAAATGTTGTATAAATTAGAAATAATTAGTTATTAAGGTAATTTTATAATTTGGAAAATATTGACAGAAACATGGTAATTTTAGCAATTAGTATCAGTCACCTGCAAGTGTAAAATCATCATTAATTTTTTGTTTTGAGGTTATTAAAGATTACAAAAGAATTCCAAAGAATCAAAATAAAAATTATAGTAGATTATGCGTCTTATCTTTTTAAAATCATTACTTCAAGATACCAAGATGTTAGGTTATAAAGGTTAGGTTGCGCTCTATCAGAATAAAATGTTGTTTGCTTGAATTTCAGTGCAAAATTGTTTGAGATAAAATTTATGACAAAAAATAAAATAGAGTAACCCGCAAACTTAATATCAGCTTACCTTAAATACGATCATGAGATATTTTCTAAGCTGAAAACGCTGAAAAATACGCAGATCTATGTTACGAGGTTATGGCGACTAAAAAAGCTTCCTTCCGTAATTTCCCTCCACATTTTTCTGCGGGTACACAAATTGCTTACTGCGTAGCTCCACCTCTACTGATATTTAGCAGGATTTACAAATATGAATTTCCATATTATTTTCCATTTCCATTATTTCCAAAAATAACTTCTGAATCTACTTCTTTATTTATATAAAAATTAAATTATTAGGAATAATTATTAGTATTTTCTATTAAGAACGATCACTTACTCACATTTAAGAACTTTTTCCCATACAAATTATGAAAATTCACTTAACACCATATTATTCACTACAACATTTGTGGAAAATGTTTAAATAAATTATTATGTAATTGTTTTTTATACTTGAACATGCTTGTTCTGACAGTTGAATTTGCGTATATATTCAATCAGTAGGTTCGACCACTGGCGGCTTAACTATTTCATCAGTCAAACTTCAAAAAATAATTTATCTTTCAGTTAAACTCGGTTGAACTAATTGAATCAGTCAAATTTTAACTGATTCAGATTTAGAGAGTAAGCTAACTGAAAATCTCTCTCCTCGCAATTAATTTTTCCAAACTTTGTATCTTTTGGATTCTGTGTCAATGGAAGTCAAAAATATAGGTTTCCTTTTATCGGGAGATGGTCCAGTGTATATTTTATATTTTTTTCGTTGTCTTTCTAGTCTGGACGGTGAAAACAAACCGTAGTGACGGAGGATCGGGTCCAGTTTGCTCGATGGAGTTTCAGCCGCGTAGGGAGTGTACGTGTTTTCGTGTGAAAGTGTCACTTTCGGCCTGGCGATAAACATGTGGTACCCAGTGAGCCGAGCAGACGAATGGGGAGAGTGTGTGCCTCAAAGAGTGCATACCTACCGGCGGAATGCAACGCAGGAACAGCCATTGTCTTGTCAGCGGGAGCCGCTAAATCTCGGCGATCTCTTCACGATCGTACCCTTCCAGTTTCTCCTCTGTTCCACCCTCTCCCCCAGGCAACAGTTTTTCTTTCACATTATTTTCTTATTTTTCTCTCTCCTCTTTTTCCCCAAACCCTCCTCTGTTCACTGGGCCTTCTTCTTCTTCTTCTTCTTTTTGTTCTTCTTCTTCTGCTTCTTCTCCTTCTCTTCGTTCGCTTGCCCTCGTCCACGCTCGACCCCTCAGGAGACGATCACTCGAGATATCGCATAAAAGTTCCACCGAAATAAATATGTACTTTGTCGTCCGAGGTGTACGTAATGCATACATATAGAGTCCAAATCTCATGGGAGATGATAAGGACTTTAGGCCGAAGAGGTTTCGCTATCGTTTTTCTTTTCCAGAGAAACAGAATAAAAAGAATGGAAATTATCCAAGGTTCGAAGAGGATTTTTATGCAGATTACTCGAAATTATTGTAGAGCTTTCATTACAAGGTTAACAATTCGTGAAGTCAGGTGTACAGATATGTTGAAATCAGTCGAATTCACTTGAAGTCAGTGAAGTCACTCGAAGTCAGTGAAATTACCTGAAGTAAGTTGAAGTCAGTGAAGTCAGTTATAGTTAGTTTATGTCAGTTGAAGTCAGTCAAAGGCACTAGAATTTAGTTGAAGTCACTAAAATTTATTTGAAGTCACTAGAATTCACTTGAACTCACTAGAATTCATGTGAAGTCACTAAAATTCAGTTGACGTCGCCTAACTTTAGTTGGAGTTACTAGCAAGAACATCAATTAAATTTAGATGAAGTCAGACAAAGGCACTTTAATTCAGAGAAGTCACTTAAATTCACTAGAATTCAGTTGAAGTCACTACAATTCAGAGAGAGTCACTAGAATTCAGTTGAAGCCTCTAGAATTCAGTTGAAGTAACTATAAATCCGTTTAAGTTACTAGAGTTCAGTTGAAGCTAGTAGAATTCAGTAGAAGTCACCAAAATCAAATGGGGTCAATTATATGAAATAGAACTTATGTCCAACAACAAGAGTTCAATTCCTCCTCTTTTTTATCGTTGCAGTGAATTAGAGCTAGCTGAAATTAGTCGAAGTCATTTGAAGTCAGTGACTTCACCTGAAGTCAGCTGAAGTCACTTGAAGGCTGTGAAGTCACTTAAAGTCACTGAAGTCACTTAAAGTCAGTTGAAGTCAGCTGAAGTTTGTTTACGTTAGTTGAAGTCTGTTGAAGTCTGTTGAAGTCAGTTGAAGTCAGTCAAAGTCAGTTGAAGGCATTAGAATTCAGTTTAAATCACTAGAATTTAGTTGACGTCACAATGTCACTAGAATTCAGTTGAAGTCATTTTAATAAATTAATTGACAGCTTCAAAATTTCATAGGCAATATTGTGAGATCATTAATCTTCGCCAAATAGTCTCATAAATATAAAGACATTTAATAGTTTTCAGAACATACTCTTTACATTACAAAATGAATTAGGTTCACAATACACATTTAAAGCAATAAATAAAATTTATAGCACATTGTAACATTAAAGACTTATCAAAAACATTTATTCAAAACGCACATTTGGCGGTGATTTGGAAGGAAGAACCTCAAGTTCTGAATGGCAAATTGACAATTGAGAACTCTGAACTACTCTAAAAGAAGATGCTTTTACTGCTTCTTTGCTCATTAAATGAAAGGCAAATGAATTATTGGTAGATAAAATGTAAAAAAAATATAGGTATGCGTTATTTTGTTTGGACTGCAGGATTGGGATTAATCAATTGCAGAAAAGGCGGAGCGAACGAGGTCTTTGCCCTTCTGTGTTTGATCCCCGTTCTTTCTGAAACCCATCGATCCTCGCACTTCCGTCAGGCCCTCATCGTTCGCATTTGCAAGTCGAGAATCGAAAGTCGAGCTTGTATCGATCGATCGAACTGGCCAGTGTGATCAGTTATTCTCGTAAAGATTCAACTGAATGGGAGGAGAGGACGATTCTCTTCCCGGTCGCATGGAATATTCCATCAGAGCAATCGATCCCATTGTGGGTCTAATAGGCTCGATACCTTCTTCAGCGATCTATACATCGATCGTTGATCTTACTCTTGTATCTTTGAATTAGTGCTAAAACAACCAACGAATTTCATTTCAATTCATTATTTCAAATAGACAACCAATACATTTGAATCTCCGTAAAATATATGAATGACAAGTCTACGTTTATTTTATTAATGCAGTTTCAGTTGGCTATAATTTAGAATATATCTAAATATATAAATATAAATATAAATATAAATATAAATAAAAATATAAATATAAATATAATTATAAATATAAATATAAATATAATTATAAATATAAATATAAATATAAATATAAACATAAATATAAATATAAACATAAATATAAATATAAATATAAATATGAATATAAAAATAAATATAAATATAAATATGAATATTAATATAAATATATATAAATATAGATATGAATATAAATATAAATATCAGTGCAGGAAAAAGTATTTCCCCTAAATTAAGGGAAGAAAAAAAATAATATGAAAGCTGAGTACACTACGGTTAGCAGTTATAAATTAGCGAACGCTCTTTGAAGGACATTCTCATCAACCTGTCCTCGTGAAGTTAGGCCCCTATCATTTTTCATGTTAATCAGAGACCCGCTGTCCAATACGAATTTAATCTTTCCTCCTTTTTCTCAAGCCCTCCAGCGCTTTTCAAACTCCTCTCAGTCTTGAGGAAAAAATCGAAAATTTTTAAAAACTCCTGTTTGAAGATTGTTATTGTTTCATTTCCATTCTTGTTTGCTTTGGTTCCAGACGACTGACTGCAGTTCAGATCGTGCTTAGTCATTTATCACTGTAATTAGTGCAGAATATGGATACCTGTTGATTATCAGCTGTCCAATTTGCAGATGTTTATGAGCATATGTCATCAGTTCAATTGTAATTGAGCACATTGTTATCAGTTCGATTTTAATGACAATGACCGGAAAATTTTCATCCGATCAGTTCATCTTCAATATAAGGACGAATGCAATTTTCAAGAAGAGTGACGAAAGGAAAAGGGAAAACAAAAGAAATCGTAACCGAAACGTATCAAATTGTTTTTTTGTGTAATCATAAACTTCAAGAAGTAATGCCAATAATTCATTTAAAAAAAAAAGAAATATACTGCAAGAAATAAGGATCTTGATAATATTGATCTTTAAAACGCGAGGTTTAGTAATCAGAAAGAAAATGAGATACTTTTTGGCGATCGGTATTCGAGAGACGATAAAGTGAACGAAAGATTTTACAAAATCGTGGGAAGAAAGGAACAAAGAACACTTTTTGAAGATAACGAGCTGGGAATGTTACGCCACTGGTTCTCTCTTCGTGGACGGTAGTTCGTACTCGGATACGTCGAATCTCTGGTAAATGAAACGACAGAGCACGTGGGGGCATCTTTTTTGACTGCTCACAGCCACCCAAGAAGATTTGACTCCTGTTTTAAGAACGTTCAGGGCAGTCGAGCCTTTTAGTCGATAAGGAACGGTAAAGGAATTCTTTCAGGATCCTCGTTCTCTTCTGTGGAATTTTCTGTAGAAGAAATTGGGCGACGAAAATTACTTGACAATTTTCTAAAGATTCTCAACTTCTGATACCGACGAGGAGAAAATTCCACTCTCTAAATCTGAATCAGTTAAAAATGACTGACAAACAGTTCAATTTGACTGATAATCCATTAAATTCATGGCTGACTTATTGCTTCAGTGATCAGTGAAAATTAACTGATTTCAAAATTGTCTGAAATTCAGTAGAAAATTTACTGATTTGCAGTCAGAAACGTGACTGAAATTTCGGGACAATAAAAATTTCGACTGAAAATCAGTAAATTTTGACTGAAATTCAGTAGCTGACTTCTTGCTTCTGAATCACTTGTATATGTATAGTAAGTATGGAATAGTTGTATAATGTATATGGAATATGGAAGTATGGAATAGTTGAATAATGTTTATGGAATAGTAAGTAATTAAATTTAGATTCTAGTGATAAAATAATTTGCGTAGGTAAAATACTTAAGTGATTGATGATTGAAATTTTATAATTTTCACATTTATTATTATTATTGTTATAGGAATAACTGGTTGAAGTTTATTTTTGAGTAAAATATACAGTTCATGGCAAACGATAGGGCGTGAGAACACGATGTTGCCCTCTTTGAAGCTTCGCGGCTGTTTCCATCACGGATCTGACACTTTCTCACAAAGTTTCACGCGAATTTTTTAAGGCCTCTTCCTCAACGATGCGGTTACTAGTAGTGCAACCGGACCATTTACAGAGAGCAAGGTCACTTCCGCATTGCCTCCAGGAATACCGGGATCTTGAGCAAAGGTTTTTTTTTTCAAATAAATGTGTTCAGTGCAACATCTGCTTATTTCCATATATTTCTCGTTATCTCTTTATTTTATTTTCATCAAAGTGCAGTGCCAAATTTTATGTTTGTACTTCAGAATTGAATGACCAGTTTTCTACTAATGAAATAGTGCCAAATCGTTTACCAATTGCTTTAGAAAGAATTTTTACTAATTTTTAGTAGAAAACTACTAATTCACTTAGTAAGGCTTACTTTAGTAAAGCTTACTAAGTAAATTGATAGTTTTCTACTAAAAATTAGTGAAATTGGTAGAATTAGTTACTAATTTCCGTAACTAAGTTCTAAGTTACTAAGTAAATTAGTAGTTTTCTACTGTGAATTAGTAGTTTTCTAC
>JBAGKK010000232.1:797792-812282 GCA_037177015.1 Euceroptres primus
TGTTCATTAGTAGTTTTCTTCTATGAATTAGTAGTTTTCTACTGTGAACTAGTAGTTTTCTACTGTGAATTAGTAGTTTTCTACTGTTCATTAGTAGTTTTCTTCTATGAATTAGTAGTTTTCTACTGTGAACTAGTAGTTTTCTACTGTGAATTAGTAGTATTCTACTGTAAATTAGAAGTTTTCTACTAAAAATTAGAAAAGAGGCCTATAAGCATTTGGTAAACGATTCAGCACTATTTCATTAGTAGAAAACTACTAATTCGCTCCCTAAATCTGAATTAGTAGTTTGCTACTAATAGAGTAATGCCGAATCATTATTTTTACCAATTGCTTTAGCATAGAGGTGTGCATTCCGTCAGATCGAATTTTCAATGCAAATTTGTACCTGTTTGGCCTCGCTTAGAATATTGAATTTTTCGAAATTGAGTTTATTTCAAAAAGAAATTTAAGCTTCTAAGCTCCCTTCGAATGTAGGATTTCTCGAAACTGAAATATTTCAGTTGGTTTTCAAATGAAATTCGATCTTTATTTCAGATGGATTTCATTTCAAAACTAACTAAATAATTTCGGTTTCAAGAAATCCTTTATTCGAAGCGATTTAACTTGCTTAGATTTCTTCTTCAATTAAACTCAATTTCGAAAATTTTATTTTCTAAGCGTGGCCAAAAAAGTACCAATTTGCATTGAAAATTCGATCTAAGAAATTGCACACCTCTATTTAGCAGGCATTTCTACTTCATTAGTAGAAAACTATTAATTCTCTTCGTAAGGCTTGGGTTTACTTTAGTAAAGCTTACTAAATAAATTATTAAGCCATACTAAGCGAATTAGTAATTTTTCACTGTGAATTAGTAGTTTTGTACTAAATATTAGTAAAAAAGTTTATTAAAGCAATTGGTAAACGATTCGGTACTATTTCATTAGTAGGAAACTACTAATTCACTCTCTAAATCTGGATTAGTAGTTTTCTACTTATTAAATAGTGCCGAGTCGTTTACCGACTGCTTTAGAAAACATTTTTACTCATTTCTAAAAAGAATTACTAACTCACTTAATAAGGCTTACTTTAGTAAATCCTACTAAATGAATTAGTAAGCCTTAATAAGTAAATTAGTAGTTTTCTACTAAAAATTCGTATAATTAATTGCTCATTCATTACGTAAGCGTTATTAAGTGAATTAGTAGTTTTCTACTGTGAATTAATAGTTTTAGAATTAGTAGAAATAATTACTAATTCATTTAGTAAGCCTTACTAAGGGACTTAGCAGTTTTCCACGGTGAATTAGTAGTTTCCCATTAAAAATGAGTAGAAATGCCTACTAAATCAATTGGTCAACGATTCGGCAATTTCATTCATAGAAAACTACTAATTCACTCTCTAAATCTGAATTAGTAGTATTCTGCTAATGAAATAGTACCGAATCATTTACCAATTACTTTAGAAAGCAATTCTATTTCATTAGTAGAAAATTACTAATTCACTTAGTAAGTCTTACTTTAGTATAGATGACTAAATAAATTACTAATACTAAGTAAAGTAGTCGACTTCTACTAAATATCAGTAGAATTAGTAGAATTAGTTCCCAATTCATTTAGTAAGCCTTACTAAGCGAATTAGTAGTTTTCTACTATGATTGAATAGTTTTCTACTATAAATGAGTAGAAATCCCTATTAAAGCAATTGGTAAACACAGTAAAAACGAAGGATAAATTTTACCTCGAATCCCGGGTAAAAGTAACCTGCAACAAAAATTAATTTCACAGGATAAATTTTACCCAAATATCGGTTAAATTTTCTTTTGCTTTTCCATGACAACACATGTATTTTGAAAGACGTGAAGTTATTTGAATAAAAATTTATCGTTCTAAAAAATTACCTGAAATAAATTTTATCTTTAGTTTTTTCTGTGAATAATTCGGCACTATTTTATTAGTAGAAAACTATTCATTCAGATTTAGAGAACAAGTGGCGGCAATTTTAGCAGAAATTATTAACTTATAAAAATACTGATTTACTTATTTTCAGGAAATTAATGATGCTGATTGCTATCGGCATACATCCTAATCTGTCTCATTGTAGTAAATATCATTCAGCGTCAATCATTAAATTCAAATTATTGTCTGGTGCCTATTTGTCAGTCTATCCGTTCGCGCGTCGATTAGTCGATGATTACGGCCACCATAATGCCGGCTGTAATGCATACTGCATTGGATATCCGCCACCGACTAATTCAAACGGAAGCTCGCAGCATCAATCGTCGATGAATGTGACGATTGTCTAAAAATAAGTGATTTTATATCAAAACTCAAAATAAAATAAATTTTATTCTATGTTGACGTATTTCGACGTTTTCAATCTTGGTATGTATACGCTTCGAATTTAAAAAAAAATCATTAATTTGAAGCAATCTCTTTTTCTATCTACGAAAGTTTTTTAAAAGCAAGAAGAAAATGCATCTTTAAAAGATTTATTTTTATTTTTGTGTCCTAATCTTAGGTTCGCTTTCTAAATAATATTTAGTCATCGTTAAGAGGAACTTTTCTGACTTTCTCCTATCGGAAGTAATTGTTGTTGATTTGCTGTTCAAGTATAGCAGACATATTCAGCGACGAGTTTATGAGTAATGGCGTTATGTGGGTTAAGTGTCCAATATGGCGCCGTAGGTGTTATTCTTATCTCATTATTATTTCGATCTAGCGTTGATTTACATCGGATTCCCTGGAGAGGTGTTATGCAACGATTCGAGAGAGTTGGCTAAATTCTCGCTTTTCTCCCTTAGTAGATAATGTAAGTTTAATGGAATCAGTTGAAAAAAAACTAGCTTTTAACAACTACTTATGCTTCGTTGCATTAAATCTGAAGCGTTCATCAATAGAGGAATAAATGGAAAGGTTATATATTAATTGAAAGTATTCAATGAACGGAGTGCTTGATGGATACAAAACAAATTTATTGTGAAGAAAATGGACATTTTTGGAATTATAATATGATGCATAATTTTAATATAAATTCGGGTCAAAAACTATTGTTATTTGATCCTCAAATCGATATCTTAGAGTGATTGATGTACATGATTGATCTTCATTAATGCCTTAAATAGTGAAATCTAATTATATTGTTGCGCAAGATATATCTCGATGAAATCGCCTGTCTTCTCCTTCTCAAACCTTTGACAGGGATTGCATCAGGTAAAAAATACATAACAATCTATGACGCTATATTTTAGGCCGGGAATATCAAGATTCATCATTTAAATTCAGATTTGTTATTTATTTCATATACTTCATTAAAATCGGCAACCAGCTTGCAGGGATCAAGGCGGTTTAAAGGTTCACTTTTAGGGACAATAGTGGATTTCTTTCTTGAAAAAAAGAGGTAATTTGTTTGTTTTTTTAAATACCAAGGAAGCCAATAAAAATTAATAAATACAACATTTTTATAGGAAAACTGAAATTTCTTTAACAAATAAAATTATATTGAATGCAACTAAACCAGCAATTAAATCATAAAAAATATTATCAAAGGCTCTATAACATTCCCGTAAAAAATTTCAATAATTACACGCTGAAGTTAACGAAAGTGAGAAATTCCGACGGCAAATATTTCCGAAAAAAAATTTGTCGACTAAAAATTAACGACATATTTTCGGTTTCTAAAATTCTAGAATATTTTTAATTCTTTTTTTTTTAATTTAATAATTAATTAATTTTATTATTATTAATTACATTAATAAATTAATTAATAAATACATTATATTAATTATTATTAATTATAATTATAAATATAAATCATTAAATTAATAATTTAATAAGTACTTGTAAATTCGTTGGATCTCGTAAAATCTTTCAAAACCCTCTAGAATCTTCACAGAAAATCTTTAGAATCTTCCAGAGACTTCCTGATTCTTTCAGAATCTTCTTAAACCCTCTAGCATTGTTTAGAATCTTCTAACGTTTTCCAGGATTTTTTAAAACTCTTACAGAGATATCCAGGCATTTTCAGAGTCTTCTAAAATCTTCAAAAACACCTAAAAACCTATTACGATTTTTCAAAATATTCTAGACTGTTCCATACGGTGTCCATTAGAAAAAAATTTTGATTTTTTAAAACGCGAAAGCGGATTTTTGTTCTTTTTAGTGAAGAGGTATTCCCCTATTTTTTTTAGATTTTTGCAATAAGATTCAGAGGTCGCGAAAAATTGGTTTATTCAAAAATTAATTATTTTAACTTCTTAAGTTTTTTAACCCATAATTATAGGTAATAAAAATTATTTCTTTACATGAAATTAATTTTATTTTATCGAACAATGAGCCCTAAATTCTACAGAAAAAAAATATTTTAGGTGCATTATATTGGCTTTAGGACATGAAAATCCATAATTTAATTAGACCGAAAATATCAAAATGATCTCTATACATTTTTTTTCAGTTGGAAAAAGGAGACAGGATTTCATTTGTAGTACAAAAACAATAACCCTAAATGCTACTCAATCAAAAAAATTACACCGGGTGGCTAAAAAGTAATAATAAATTTTAAAAAATTTGAATTATTGTAATTAAACTGTAATATTCATCAATATTTCAATACAAAAACGTGGAAATTGCATATATTATATTGACTGGATATTGAACGGCCTTAATAAGATTAAAAAAGTAGTCTAAATATCCGAAATTAAAAAATGGCATAATTAAAGATAATCATTCCAATTTTTCTGTTTTTATAATAAAATGTAGAAGAAAATTACTATGTAATTACAATAAATCAAAATTAAAAAAATTTTTTATTACTTTTTAGTCACGAGATATATATTTTTTTTCATTTAGTAGCATTCAGGGTTATTGTTCTTGTATTACAAATGAAACCTTGACTCTTTTTTTTAATAATAAATATTGTTTAGTGGTCATTTTGATATTTTAATTCTGATTAAATTACGTATTTTGATGTCCTAAATAGAGTTCGAAAATTCTCGGTAATTTATTTTTTATCCTTTTCTTGTCTATAGCGCCATCTTTGTCTAGAAAAAGATAACGCTATGGGGAAGAAAAGGATAAAAAATAAATTATCGAGAATTTTCGAACTCTCGTCCTAAAGCAATAATGCACCTCAAATATAATTGCTTTTTCCGTAAAATTTAGGGCCCATTGTTCGATAAAATTAAAGTCATTTATGTAAAGAAATAATTTTTATTGCCTATAATTATGCATTAAAAAAATTATTTTTTGCAAAAAAAATTTATCGCGGCCTCTAAATATTATTGCAAAAATTTAACAATAACAATAAAAGGAACAAAAATTCGCCCTCGAGTTTTAAAAAATCGAAATTTTTATTTTCTAAACTCTACTGTTTTAGAATCTTTTAGAATTCTCAAGAATCCTTTGAATTCTGCCCTAAACTTCTAATATTTTCTAGTCTCTTCCAGACTTTTTAAAAAAGAGTTTCGACAAGTCTAGAGAATTTTATACTGGAATAGTCTAGTACATTTTTTAAAATATTAAAAAATTTTGGGAGATTCTTTAAGACTTTATAAGATTATAGGAGAACTCAGAGAAAAAGAT
This sequence comes from Euceroptres primus, assembly GCA_037177015.1. Lineage (NCBI taxonomy): Eukaryota > Metazoa > Arthropoda > Insecta > Hymenoptera > Figitidae > Euceroptres > Euceroptres primus. The sequence goes on from JBAGKK010000232.1 coordinate 803,352, forward strand.
TCTAGAAAATATTCTAGAAAATCCCGAAGATATTAGACAGTTCACGTTTAGAAAATTGGATTATGGAAAATTTTGAAAGACACTGAAAGATTCCGCAAGATTTAGAGGCAGTCTAGAAAATTTTAGCAAATTTGCGAAAAGCTTCGAAGTTTCTAGAAGATTCTAGACGACTTTGAATCTCTAAAGTTTTTAAATTGTGGCACGCATTTTTAAATGTCATACGTTTCTATTTATTATAATTCTTGGAAAATTAATAGGAACTTTGAATAAAAAAAGGGGAAAAAGCGGGGAAATTCTAAAAAAATAGGGATTTTAGGGGATCTCGAGAAAAATAGGGAAAAGAGGAGAATGGGGGACTGACTATGCTCGCTAGTATGGGTTTTGTATTTTCTACAAATACATGTATTTTCTTTTCATAAGGTTAAAAGGCTTAAAACTAAAATTATAAAAATGATGAAAGTATGATAGATTCTACTCTACGGGATTAATACTCGGTGAATTAGAGTTATGTAGAATCATCGTGGGACTGGATGACACCTTGAGATCGTAAATTTTCTGGTCTTGCATCTGAGCACAGGTATTCGCGTATGTAAGTACCTGTGCATTAAACATAAGGGGAGAGTAAATGACCTGGAGTCCCAACTGCATCTAGGCAGTGAAATAGTGTACGAAAAAGGATGTAAGAGAGTCACGTCTTATGAAGGTCCTGAACTCATTGATCATTTCGATCACTTATGCTAATCACGTAGGGGAAACTGGTTTGGCCATTCTCAGTAATTATTTCACACTCACCAAGTGACCGTTATTAGTAGAAGCTCACGTGCAGCCTTCATAAATTCTCAGATGAGCCAGTTATAAAAACATGAAAATCTAATACTCCGTTTCATAAAAAAATATACCGAAATTATAATTTTAGGTCGAGGGGAGGAATCAATTTCTGGTATTTAATAACATGTGAATAGAAAGTCTACAAGAATAAACTGATAAGCATTTACATGTATTAATCAATTGAGAAAACTTGACTTTAATCTTCAGCTAATCTTGAGGCCAAGTTGCAAAACAAGTTATTGGGTGACTTTAATAACCTTCTTTTTAGCAGAATAACTTTCATTTTCAGCCATTAAAAATGTGTTTGTTGTAATAAATTTTGATAAGAAAAACAGGTCTTAGAATATTGTATATGGACTTCCTTTTTCTATAGGCTCAATTACACATAAATGTTTCTTAAGATCATTTTACAATTGATTAATTGCTTTAAGGTTTACGTGATAAATTTCGTCTTTTTGGTCTGATCCAGTTAAACGAGTCATTTTTTATGAGGCTTATTCTTGCCACACTGTGGTCACCTAGCTGTTTTTAATATTCTCATTCAGTTAAAAGGATGCTTGAAAATCTACCTCTCAGATTAATTAATGAAAGTCAACACTGGGGCCATTGATAAATATGCATAAAAGCTTGCATACAAGAAATTAATTTCATGACTTCCTTCGACACTTGATTGGTCGATCTGTTCAACAATCTAATTAAGCAATAAGTTACGTATTTACTCATAATTCATTATAATTTTGTCATTGTCATTTTCCGTTACAATATTTTAACGGTACGGTAGGATTTTTGTAAAAAAGCGAGTCACGAGGCAAATGAATTGAAGGTTAATTAAGATCTTCTCTTACCAGGGTTAATTGGGATGGGAACCCCTTGTCCGGAGAAGATCGGTTTACAGCCGTGTCAATTCAGAAAAAAAGGGTTACGTGAAAAGCAGAAAGGGATGAAGAGGGGGGAACTTGGTGAGAGAAATTGCATAACGGGTAATGTTTACAGTTTCCTATTACACTATCGATGATTTACGAAGAGAATTTGTGGTGGCGGAGGCATCGCGTGTGTAAAGCGAAAAAATCTAGTTGATGATGCAGAACCTGGAGGTCGATGAAAAAAAAAATTAGAAACGGAGACTTTAATTACGACCGAGAATCTGCGCATGATCAGGTATCTCAGTTCAGATATTGCACACTAAATACATTATATATAGAAGTAAAGTACGCGTGTTGCTCATCTTTTTTTTGTCTCCTGCATTTTCTTCGTTTGCATGCGTTGCTTTGCTTTTGTGGGACTAGGGTCCATTGTCTCAGTATATCCAAAGCTTCATAACGCCCGGATGGCTCTTAAATCAGCCTTTCAGAATTGAGTTATGTGTCTTAAGATGGGCATAACTCGTACACATATCGATACAAACATTGGAGCTGCGCGAACAATTGTGGCCCAAAGGTTACTTGTGTGCAGAAAGAAAGTTGGACATAAAAGAAATATTGGAATGTTCAGCAATGAAAGAGTGTGGAGATGATTTTAGTGTGTATTTTATATATTAGGGTTGTTTATTTTGTGTGTTAGAAAACTAATTTCTTAAAATAAAAACGCTATTTTGTACGTACGAAATAAATTTGGAATATCGAGGTGTTGCACAGGGGGAAAAAAAGCACCTTTTTTTGGACCAAAATCGACCGACAGTACAATTCTTAACGGATATTGATGTTTTTTTAAAAGAAATGCCTGTGAGTCTTCCAGGTATAACGAGTGACTGCGAATATTTCACTTCCACTATACAAAAATTTGTTATTTAACAACAAAGTTTAAACTTTTTTTGTCTAACTTATCGGTGATACCATTTCTTTTAAGATTTTCAAATTTATTAAAACATGTCATAAATCAATGTAATGATTAACTAAAAATAATGTTTAGTAGGTTAGAGTAAGAAAAAAAATGGTTTATAATGTTATAAACAAACTATTGAACAAAAGTCATTTTTTCGTGATTTGTTATGATTAGCTATTTTAAATTCATAGATTTTGTATGAAATATGACAGATAATAATCTGCGCTTAGAGTTAGTTAAGAATAGGTGCTGTTTACCAATTATTTAAAAAATTTCGATAAACAAATGCACACTTGAACCATTTTTTCATAAATAGGCTTCATTTTTTTTGCGGAATCAACTTGAAATGATTTGCCAAAGACTCCTTGCTGTCATATTTTTCATAATTACAAAAACTGTTAATTGTATAAACAATTTTTATAAACAAATGTACGTTTTGATAATTGATTTTGATCATGATTTTGATCATTTTTTCATGAATAGGCCTAATTTTTCTTGCGGAATGAACTAGAAATATCTTTCCAGGGACTCCTTGCTATCACGTTTTTCATAGTGACAAAAACTATTAATTATATAAACAATTTTTATGAACAAATGCACATTTTCACCACTTTTTTATGAATAGGCTTCATTTTTTTGAGGAATCAACTCGAAATGTTTTGCCAAAAACTCCTTGCTGCCATATTTTTCATAATGGCAATAATTGTTAATAATATAAACAATTTTTATAAACAAATGCTCATTTTCACAATTGTTTAATGAGTAGGCTTCATTTTTTTGCGGAATCAACTCGAAATGTCTTGTTAAAGACTCCTTGCTGTCATATATTTCGAATTGATAGAAGCTATTAATTCTTTAAACGAAAATTAAGCCTATTCATGAAAAAAGGTGAAAATATGCGTTTGTTTAGAAAAATTGTTTATATAATTAACAGTTTTTGTCATTATGAAAAATATGAGAGCAAGGTGTCTTTGACAAAACATTTCAAGTTGATACCGCGAAAAAAATGAAGCCTATTCATGAAACAATTGTGAAAATGTGCATTTTTTAATAAAAATTGTTTATATAATTAACAATTAATCGTCATTATGAAAAATCTGTCAGCAAGGAGTCTTTGGCAAAACATTTATAAAAATTGTTTAAATAGTTAACAATTTTTGTAATTAGGAAAAATATGACAGCAAGGAGTCTTTGGAAAAACATTTCAAGTTGATTCCGTAAAAAAATGAAGCATATTCATGAACAAGTGGTTAAAGTGTGCATTTGTGTATCAAAATTGTTTAAATAATTGGTAAACAGCAGTTATTCAAATTATTATCTGTCATATTTCATACAAAATCTATGGATTTAAAATAGCTAATCATAACGAATCACGAAAAAATGACTTTTGTTCAATAGTTTGTTTATAACATTATAAACAATTTTTGTCGTACTCTAACCTACTGGAAATTATTTTTAGTTAGTCATTACATTAATTTATGACCTGTTTTAATAAATTTGAAAATCTTAAAGGAAATGGTATCACTGAAAATTTAGGCAAAAAAAATTTAAACTTTGATGTCAAATAACAAATTTTTGTTTAGTCAGAGTGAAATATTCGCAGCCACTCGTTATACCTGGAAGACTTTGGTCATTTCTTTTGAAAAAACATCAAAATCAGTTAAGAATTGTACTGTCGGTTGATTTTTGTCCAAAAAAGTACTCTTTTTCCGACTGTGCATTGCAGATCAATTTCTTTGGCAATCGAAAAAAGTTTTAAATACCTGAGAAAAATAGTCATTTGTTTCTGGTTTCAATCTGTTAAGATTTAGAGGTTACAGAATTTTTCAAAATTATAAAGTTGACAATATATGTAAGTTTGCCTGTTTCAAGCTTAAAGGATGTACACCCTGCACAGTCAACCTCAAAATTAGTCAAATCTTTATATTGATTTATAAAGATAAGAATAATAAACACCAAATTATTTTCAACTAATTTTGAAAAAGAAACCTAAGAGTACCTACTTTAGAAAAAACTATTTTGGGTCATAATTTTTTATTTAAAAATAGTTATTTGGATATTTGTGTTTTTTCTTTTTTTTTTAGAGAAAATTCGTAATTTTCATTCGATTTTAATTCTCAACGGCTTATTTTGTTCTCTAAAAGATTTTTTACAGTTCTATTTAGTACGTTTTTATTAACATTATTTTATTTAGTAATTATACAGTTAAGGATGTTGCAAATGAAACAATATGTCAAATTACAAATTTTAATAAAAACGTATCCAATAGAATTGTAAAGGATCTTTTAAGGAATACAATGACCTGTTGAGAATTGAAGTTAAATGAGAATTACGACTTTTGTGTAAGATGAAGGAAGAAACATAAATATTGAAATAACTATTTTTAAATAAACAATTACTACTCAAGCTATTTAAAAAAAACGCTTTAGTTTCTCCTCTGAAATTCGTTGGAATTAACAAAAGGCTCTTTTTTCTTCAGTTTATAATTCAAGATAAATATTGATTAATTTTGACTTCAACTGTACGAGGAGAACATCCTTAATAAAAATTCTGTTTCGAAATTTGTTAAATTTTAATGTGATTTTAACAAAAAAGGTTATTGTTTGTTCCTATTTCGTGAGTGTGTTTTAATTTTTTGCATTGGTTTAGTAGTTTTTAAATAAAAAGTAATTAATAAAGATTTTCGTTTTTATTATATATAAATATCTTTTTATGTATGGCATATAAAACATTTTAACCCAAACGCTTTTGATAAATTTTTTCCCAATCATGTACATGCAAAAAAATTTCCGAATTTTTTCGCACATAGGACAAATTTTTCGAATTTACCAGGTTACTTAGAATTCAATGTTTCAAAAACAACAAAAAACAACATTTTGCTATTCAAGGATCTGAAAGTAAGCATCTCAAGCTTTATCTTTTGTTTTAAAAAAAGAAAAAAAGGGTCGAACTTAAAAAAAAATTAAAAATATTTTTGATTTTCAAAAATGATGATTAAATTTAAAATTTTTCAAAATTCTTTTATTTTATTCGAAAGATTGGGAAAAAATCTATCGAGAACGTTTGGGTCAAAGTTTTTTACAGGCCATACATAAAAAGATATTTATATCCGAAATAGAGGCTCTTTGCGCAAAATACAAAAATTTCACCCCCTCTACCTCGAAGAGTTTTTGACAAAACTGATCAATCTTTTTTTTTTGAAGTGCCATTTAATAGGACTAAACTTGTTGTAAATTTCAGCCCGATCGGAGAAATTTATTTTTTGGGCTTGAAAAATAATGCCCCATATATTACTGAATATCTGACGAAAAATTGCCTAAACTACTTAGTTTATACAGTCTCTTTTCTTGGGTCATTTATTATTAATTAATTAAATAATTATTAATAAGAATTAATTATTGTTATTAATTATTAATAATTATTAATTATTAATTAATAATTAATTATTAATTAATAAATTAATAATTAAATATTAAAGTATGTCACTGAATCCTTCCATTTATATTTTATAATTTTTTTCTGCCTCGTTATTATTCTGAAGTAATTGCTGTTCTATACAAGTTCTCTTTTTCTTTGTAAATGATTTTTCTTTTAGGTTACCTACTTTGAAAGAGTTGTCTGACCAAAAGTCTCTCTGATACTGCTTATCTGGCCAACATTGGTTTATACTACTTATTTTTAATTAACTTAATTTCTTACTTATTCATATTTTATACATTTTTTTCGGCCCCAAAGTTATTTCGGAATCATTTTAGTTCTTTTAAGCTTCCTTTAGAGGAATTGCATGACCAAAAACCCATTTATACCACTGAATATCTGACCAAAATTGGCCAAACTACTTACTTTATATATTCCCCTTTCTTGTGTCAATTATTTCCTTGAAATACCTTTTGACATGAACTAAACTTTCTTCATATTTTATAATTTTCTTTCTGCCTCGTTATTATTATTCCTTCCATTCATATTTTGTAATTTTGTTCTGCCGCTCTATTATTCTGGAGTCACTTTTGTTTTATACATGTTCTCTCTTTTTTGTAAATGATTTTTCTATTGGATTACCTACTTTAGCAGATTTGTCTGGCCAAAAATGCCTCTAATAATGATTTTCTGACCAGAATTGATTTATACTACTGATTTTTAATTAACTTGATATTTATTTATATTTGATACATTATTTTTCGCCTCAAAGTTATTTCGGAATCATTTTTGTTCTTTTAAGCTTCCTTTAGAGGAATTGCATGACCAAAAACCCATTTATACCACTGAATATCTGACCAAAATTGGCCAAACTACTTACTTTATATATTCCCCTTTCTTGTGTCAATTATTTCCTTGAAATACCTTTTGACATGAACTAAACTTTCTTCATATTTTATAATTTTCTTTCTGCCTCGTTATTATTATTCCTTCCATTCATATTTTGTAATTTTGTTCTGCCGCTCTATTATTCTGGAGTCACTTTTGTTTTATACATGTTCTCTCTTTTTTGTAAATGATTTTTCTATTGGATTACCTACTTTAGCAGATTTGTCTGGCCAAAAATGCCTCTAATAATGATTTTCTGACCAGAATTGATTTATACTACTGATTTGTAATTAACTTGATATTTATTTATATTTTATACATTATTTTTCGCCTCAAAGTTATTTTGGAACCATTTTTGATCTTTAAAAGCACCATTCAGGGAAATTTTCTGACAAAAACCTATTTTTGCTACCGAATACCTTACCAAAAATTGGTTAAACTTCTCACTTTATGCATTTTCTTTTCCTCTGTCAATTATTACTTTTGAAATCCCTTCTAGTTGTCAGAAACTAAACTTTCTACGAAATTCTTTCTTGTCTCATTTTACAGAGACATTAAGCTAAACTTTAGTACTGTTTAGAAAATTCATTTTTCGATCATAAACAATTCTTAGTCGTCCAAATAAATTTAACTTTTCTTCTTAAAAAATAATTTCTAAAATCTAGTATATTTTATTACACAGTAAATGGTAAGACATTATTTTAATATGCAGTGATATTATTTTGATCTGAAGTGTATCACTATTCTATTACCAGTCTTTTATTTTTCAATTTCTCATTTTTCTGCAGATGAAAATGATACCCAGAGATTTTCTGTGTTTGCATGATTCTATTATTTGGTTAACACACAAGACACAAAACTTGCTAATTTTTATTAGTATTTTTAAAGTGCATGTTGTTAATAAATCAAAATCATCCGAGTTTTGGAAGTGAAATTTATTTATTTATTTATAAAAAAAATAATTTTCAGGCCAGGTCGTTCTTTAAATTTAACAACAAGTTATTCTTATGGGGTTAGGTTAAGGCAGTTAAAAAGCAGTATTCGATGGTGGTGTAGTCTGCACGGTAGGTATTCGTATTTGTATACAATAGGGCATCATAATACGTAATCTGCCTAAGGTATTCATGCCTCTGCTGTAGTTTCACACTTGCTTGTTGCACATAAGCTACATATGAGACACGGTGCATGGTGCCGACCTTAACTGTGTGAATTGTACCATAAATTCATACGGTGACGTTCGATGGTACACGTCCTTCCGCGACCTGCCCTGGTGGTAACGATGCTAATTAAGTACTGATATCGTTGTCGGAACAAACACGCAAGAATGATTTACCCCCGACGAGTTTATCTCCCGTCTAAAGTGCTTCTGAAATCCGCCCGGTTTCGCCTTCAAATGATCTACTTTTCCGCAGATTGCGTGATATGTGCATCCGTAGCTTTAAAGGATAAAGAGTTGTTATTTCATACATTTATTTTTCTTTCAAAACAAGAAAAGAAAACATTTATCAGATCTGATGTTTATCGACATTCAAATGCATTTTACTTCCTTCCATCTACTTAGTTTCACACCTTCAGACCCGCCAATGACATTCAAGATTGAAAAAAGTTGAAAAAGTAAACAAAAGTGACCACCAAATTTTCGGTTACAGTTCTATTTTCTTAAAACAAATCAAATAATAAGCCCTTTCATCAGAACACTAAAAATAAGTTTCAGGAGTGATGAAAAATAATTTAGGCAGTTTATTATGTTAGAGATCACTGCGGTTCAGTAGGCAGTTTAATTTTAGGGGAATTAGCGGATTTAGTTTTCGAAAAAGGAGATTTTTTTTGAAGGGGAGAATTTTTGTTCTTCTAAATACCAAAGAAGCAAGTAAATATTAATAAATGCTACATTTTTATAAAAAACGCAAATTTGATTAACAAATTCCAGTCTTAGAATTTAAACTTCATTGTGTACAATGAAGTTATATAATAAGT
>JBAGKK010000232.1:841081-869186 GCA_037177015.1 Euceroptres primus
AAATCCGTACAAAATCCGTTTCAAATCTCCCTCAAGCTGGAAAATCCGTAAAAAACGGATAAATCCGCTCGTCTGGCAGCACTGCTTCCATTGACAATCATTGGTTGCCTACTGTGATGGAATCGGACGACAGCTTCCGAATTCTTCTTCTGCCATTTCTCTTTTTATTCATTTCAAAACATCACATTCTTTTCGAATGATTCACAATTTTTAGTATAGTCGTTAGCAAATATCAAAACGCTTTATTCCGAAATTTAATATAAAGACCCGATTTCCCTAAATCGTAAAAGATTATGCTAAATAGTAATACCAGCTTTAACGTCGTACTCTGTAACAAAATTTCTTTCTGTGTGGTATTGTATAAAGGATTGTTTTATCTTCAATTTGGTATTTTGGTATCTTTTGATATCTTTTGGTATCTTCAATTTTTTTTTTTTTTGTAAAATGTTTAATTATTATAAAGTCAAAACTTTTTTTATCCAGGTCGAGTCACTCTCTCCTATATCTAAATTTTGACCAATTCTTAAAATACTTCCCAATGAAGTAATCATGACCACACAGTAAAAACTAGACTTTCCTTTCAATCCGGCATGCTTTTTTGGGCGTTCTAATATGATCTTCGGTTGTTCTATATGATATCTGATCGCAACTTCATTTTGAAAGATGATACCAGATTCGATTTTGTTTTCATCCACAATCATTATATTTTGATTTTTTTATTCGGAATTCATGGACTAAACTGATGTCGGATGGCTTTGTCGCCCGATCTATTTCCATACCGAATTTGGCTCTAAAAGCATTTTTATTTTTTAGTGTGCATTCTTCTTCTTTGACTACATTGCAATATACAAACGCGAATACCCTGCTACCACAGAAATAATGTTTAAGTATTCGAACAATTTAGCTGAGTCAACGTAAAATTTAGTGATCTCGAATAGTGAAGAGCAGGTCTTCAAAAGAGAACCTTCAGATAAGGTGGCATTGAAGGTGAAGGTAGCGTGATAAAGAAGAAGAAAGAATAAGGGAAGGAGGAGGACACGGGTTACAAGATGTTAACCAGTTCGAATGTTCGGGCGGGCCAGTTGTAAAAAATTGGGACACATAAGAATCCAGCCCATCAGCCGGGACAGAGAGAAGGGCGAAACAGGCGGTACAAAGAGGGAATAGAGGGTATGATGGGGAGAAGCTTTTAGCCAGGCTAGATGGTGCCGCGATAACAGCCAGACCAGGCGCACCAAAGTGCAGAGTGCGCTGCTATATACTATATATAGTATATATTATACTGAAAAACTATATAAATGTATTGTATACCACTCTATACGTATAAACATACATATATATTATATGTGTGCCTATGTAACACATCTATGTTATTTGCATGTACATATACAAATTATTACATCACACCAACACATATGTAGACTACTTTTACCTCTCTTATAACGCTCTCAGCATCTTCAGATGTTTGTCAGGAAGAGCCTACCCTACAACTTCTGAAACTATCTTCTACTTACTTCCTCTTTGCTACTTTCGAGAAAAGAGTCAAGCTTCACATCGCAGAAAACCATTCGTGTGAATTTTGTAGCATCTCATTTTGAATAATGTAAGACAATTGGAATTTTCATCGTGATTTTGTTTGTTTCTAAGTCTCTTTATTGTTGCAACTCAATTTTAAGAGAATTCGACATTAAAATGATCACCGTTTACTGTGATGTTCTACAAGTTAAAATTATTTCTATCTACCGCACTGAGAAAAATGGTAAGTTAATTTGATTTTTAACATATGCATAGACTACTTTATTAGTTGGGACAACTATTTTATTAGTAGGCGTAACTATTCAGTTTGTTGCAACAGCAATTTTAGTAGTTACATCAACTAGTAAAAGTTTGTAAATACTAAAGTAGACTGTGCAACTACTTGATTTGGCCAACTACTTTGATTTGTAACATAGTTACAAATTTATTAGTTGGGACAACTATTTTATTAGTAGGCGTAACTATTCAGTTTCTTACAACAGAAATTTTAATAGTTACATCAACTAGTAAAAGTTTTGTAAATATTAAAGTAGTTTGTCCAACTACTAAAGTAGTTGGCCCAACAATTCATTTTTTCCAGGACGTAAGCCGAGATAAGTATGGAACAAATTTTGATCTTCAATAACTTCGAGGGAGAATTTTTTTCAAATGATACTTGCAACACATTTCCAGAAGACCTTCTAATCTAAAATAAGTATCTACGGTACAGAAAAATTTGAGTTCATTTTCTGATTTTTGGTGCAGCACGAAAATGAACTCAAATTTTTCTGTGCCATAGATATTTATTTTAGAAGGTCTTCTGGAAATGTGCAGCGCGAAAATGAACTCAAATTTTTTTGTGCCATAGATGCTTATTTTAGAAGGTCTTCTGGAGATGTACTGCAAGTATAATTTGCACAAAAAATTCTCCCTCAAAGTTATTGATGATCAAAGTTTGTTGCATACTTACTCTGGCTGCTCCATACTTGTCCCGGTTGACGGTATATCAAAAATCGAGTTACATAGAAAAGTGTCCATTTTAAGCAACCGAGTTAAGTTTGAGTATTCCAAAAACTCGAAATTTTTTGAAAACTAGAAAATTCTGGGTATCTTGATGGAATGATTTCGAGTATACTTGAAAAACTTCGAGTATCGAAACTATTACATATATTATTCCAAATTCGGAATTTTCGAACAGCAATTCAGCAGTATTTGAAATTTCCATCCTAGCTACGCACGTGCAGTAGATGACATCCTAATAAATTTCAAGGACAGAGTCATAAGTTCTACAAATGGGTGCACGAGACACGCACGTGTACCATGTACCCTGTACCCAGAGCCTTCCTGGTAATCCTGTTTTCTAAGTGATCCACGAACAACGATAAACTTTAGTGGTCGATCCATATATAAATAAATACAGCTCTCTTAAAACCTTGAGTCTTAGGGAAAGCAGGAGAGCTATTAGACATTAGAGAAAGTATATAACGTAAAAGTCACTCCTTTCTTAGTTAGAATTACATCGATATTTTTGAACTCGAATCTTTTGTTTCTTGAACAACAAACTTGAAATATGGGACGTAAGATGAAATACATGTTGACGATATTGATATTGACGACATTGAGAATATCGTCAAGTCAAGTCAACTCGAGATCTTTAGAAGTTCTTCTCTCATTGGCTCTGGCTACCTGAGAGGTCGAAAAGCCATGAGATCATAAAAGCTGGCGCCAAGTCTCAAGATATGTGCTTTTCAATGGCTTAAGACTTAAGATAACGCCAGACATGGTCCTTATTCCTTTTTATACATTCAACTTTGACGTTCACTTGTCCAGAAGATACACGTGAAATAAAGACCATTAATAATTCCATTTGATTTTTTAGTCTCCTCCATAAACAGACTGTTGTACATTGAACAATTGTAAATTGTGCAATTTTACATTGTACAATCGTAAATCGTGTACAATTGTACATTGTACATTGTACAATTGTACAATTTTCTTTCATATCTAAGAACTCTTCCAGAATTTGGAAAGAGACGGATTTCCAATTTTTGTTGAAATATATACTGTCCATGACATTAAATTTGTGGGTTGTTTTTGGTGAGGAATAAAATTAGGCAACCAATCTTAGGCAACTTTCCCCTACTCTACGAAAGTTGAGTGATTGACACCTGGATGATGATTATTTGGATAATATGCAAATCTTCCATAAAGATCAAAACATTGCGGGTATACTAGAACTATATCCGTAGATAGCCCTTGAGAATTTACGACAAATTTTATTTACCTGATGGACCTCGTTCCAGAGCAACCCTCATTAGCGAGGCTTACATCAATGGTATTCCGGTGTATACTGAGAAAACATCCTAGGGCTTTTCCGGAAAGAGGGGATACCGGATCCAAAAGAAAATTGAGTTTTGCGTCATTGAATCTCACATAACGAATTGTAATTTTCCCAGAAAATTCTCTGAACTCAATTAAAACCTCTTCATAATGATGAGTAATGTCACAATTGACAACTGTTAAAATGATTGTTATAATTAGATCAGATTGTTACAGATATTATCATCTTATAATCTTCATGTGCGTTCTCAAGGGTTTTTTGTTGACTTTACGATCAAGAGTTGTGGTGAGTCTAATTGAAATTGAAGTGTTCTATATAGATCTACATTCGTTCTAGACTTAATTTTCATACTATCTTGTAATTTACACATCTTATGTTTGTATAGTCTTGATAATGGGCTGGTTCTAGCTTGAAACGTCAACTGACTAATCAACCCATTGAATAAAACACCTTAGACCGGAAAGCCACAGAATTTTTCTTTGAATCTACTATAAGGTCGCTGAGAAATCTTTTAGGTTATAATTTTATACCGTCCAATTTCTCTCTTTTTCTAATAACCACATATATACATGTAAAGCAAATATAAACCCTGAAAGAAATTTACTAGAATATTATATTGCATTTATAACATATACAATACATCAGGTGAAGTGGAAGAATTTTTGGAATGACTTATTTAAAATTTAATGTTAAATTTTGCTCAACGAAAAACGAAAGTGGTGCCAATGTTATGGGTTGGAATGTTCCATTGTCTTAGTCAGATTTAATCCGGTGTTAGGACAAAAAAAAAAGATACAGGAACCTGAGCAAACTAGACTGGAAGAAGGCAGGTCGACCCCTGGGAGGATTAAGATTCTCTTCCGCCCTCTGATGGCAGTCTGGCGCCTCGGAAGGCCGATTGACCTTCATGTTCTCTCGACTGTGGGGCCCACGGTAGCCCAAAGGCGACCCATCTCCAATCTTTGAGAGGCTTAAGTATTATGTCCACGTAGTCTTTCTAGACTTTCTAGAGACTTTCGGTTTCTCGAAAAAAAGAGTGGTAGACTCGTATATATATTCATATATACATATACAGTAAGGACGTTTTCGAAGTAGTCAGTAAAGTCATACAGCAATATCGAATTTTATGTTTCATATAACTGACCGGTTTTTGTCGCGGAAACCGAATTTCATTCAGCTGGCTAGGTGTTATCAAGCTACTAAACAGTACTCTTGTATAACTTGCCAAGTTAACCTTCTTTTTTCCCGACCAGAACATCTGTCTAGTTTTTAAAATGACACTGCCTAAAAGCCCTTTCCAAATAATTTTATAGTTTGCCGTGGCGCTATAATCGTTTAATCAGTGCCCTAACCTAACATTTTTATCAGTTTGTTTGATCAGCGTTTACCAAAAACTGTGCAAATAATTATTCGAGATTCGAGGAAACGATCATAATTGCATACCATTGCATACGGAATATTTCAGAAGGAATCATTTTTATTTGCAGTGAATAAAGGTAAGTCAAATATGGAAACTTACAAGAAACATTCAACATTTTTAGTTTCATGATAGTCATATGGGTGCATATAGGTGCATATAGGTTAACATTAACGTTTAAATTTCACTTTTTTCAAATAAACTTGAAATAAATATCTTCAATTGTTTGCATTTTAGAGTAAACCATGACTGTATTACCATAAATTAGTGAAAGAATTAAATTCTGAAAAATATGTTTTCTCGTACATATTTTTTAAACATAACCTCTTTATGGTTAATCTAAAATAATATTTGTTTGCTATTGGAAATCATTGTTTATATATCAAAATCATTTTTTGGGTACGAACTAATATAAAATTTATAAAGCAATAAATATTTACTATTACTTCCAGTTTAAAAATGGATGATTTTTATCAATTGCCGAATCCATTGAAGATGATCCACTCCTACGAGAAGAGGATTCACCAGAATAAGATGAAGATGAAGATTCTTTAGTTTATATACTTCGGGTATATATTATGAACTTTAATGTATATGATTACATCAATTTAATAAATTAAATATCATAACTCATTAATTTAATGAATTTTACAGATTTTATAACTAAAAACATTGTTTACTTACTCTTGGAAGGAATAACTGAATTTTATGAATAAAATTGAATAAAGTTTTATTCATGAAATTCATTTCTTCATTCCAAAAGTAAGTAAAAACATTTTTGTAATAATTTCTAAAAAATTTGAACATTTTATTTGTCCAGTAACTTTATAGTACTACTGGAAAGGACATGGACAGTTTAGCTAGACAATAACTTAGCGAAATCAGCGTAACAAACCATACCAGTATCTTTAAAGTGCCTTGGAAGTGATTAGCGCAACTGGGCAGCGCTTTCCTACTTTTCACGATAAATTTCTATACGGGTGGCAAAATCTACGTGCCGTTTGAGACAAACAAAGAGAAAAATCTTGCTATCTTTGATCCTCCTCGGAAAGCAGGCGGTCGAAAGGACATCCCGCGGTCATCGAAAGGACGAAAGATTTCCTGGCGGACGTCTCTTCGTATGGAATATTTATGCCTTAGGGAAGAAGGTATTACGTGGGAACGTTCGAGGAAGCAAGGGACTTTATTTCTTGGACGGTACTTGGAAAGTGCGTCTTGAACCACGTCGAACGACTCGTTATACCTGTGTAGTACCAACTTTAAAGACGGCTAAAAGCTTCAGTAAACTTGCATTTTGCCCCCCTGCTTCTTGACTGTGCAGTTCTTAAGCCGAAAAACATTTGTGGCAATGCTAATTTTATTTTTCACACCCCGCAGCCGAGATATATGGTCCCGCCGTATTTAAAAATTTGCATAATGGCCCCTTGACATGTTTATGTACACACACAACAACCACGGGTCTACCTACGTGTGCAAGCGGGGATTGTTGGCAAAGGAAATATAACACGGTATAACTGGTTGCTGGGGAGTCCGCGAGGTTGGGACCGAGAGGGATTAAAAATCCCGCTATTGTGCAAGATCATAAATACGCGATTTGTCCAAGCAGACCACCGCACCATATGGGTTAATGCAGCATCATTCTTTGCGAAGAGGTCCTTAAGCTCAGCTTAAACCCCGAAATGTTGGCTTCTTAAGAGCTTAATCGTCCCCCGATTGGGCTTTCGAGTCTGCTCACTCGGATTCGCGGCTTTCAAGATCGTTTTATTATCCAACTCAACCGGCTCTCTTGCTATTATTATGATCATAATCGACTGCCGATTTTTAGAGAGATATCATCCGAGTTCCACTTATATATTTCGCATTTTATAACATAACATTTATACTTTATTTATACCAAATGTATAGAGGCGAAGTAAAATGTATGCACACAGTAAAACGCCTTTTTTATTAGGTGATTTAAATTCAGTGTAATTTCAATTTCAACGATTGATTGATACAAATGGTATTAAATGAAGGGATATTTTTTATTTTAACCAGCATTTCTCTAATTGGTATTTCAGCGCGATTCAATCATGTAGCTTCGATTTGTATAGGTTGGTGCTCGAGAGATTGTTTTTTGTCCTCTTGTTATGTAAATTACACTCAGTGGACAAGTATCATCGCATCGAGTATAATTCTTATTGGCGTTGGCGATCGACCGCTCGACTAAGTAAACCTGCAGATATTTTCGTAGGCGTGCGACACACTCGTCGCGATTTGCAAGTTACGAGTTTCCTTCCGCGACATACAAGACGATGATTTGCGCAATGGAAAAGATACACGGTTCTCTGTTTCATACGAGTCACTGTATACCCACACGCATAATAATCATACGAATGACTGATGACTATCAACCGCAATGCAATTTCACGCATATATTCCTTCGACGAACTCACTCGTAGAGGATCTCGCGAGATCAATTTATTAATTACGTAACGTCTACCGAGGGGAGTTCTCCTATCTCCCGATAGGCAGATAAGAGAACGAATTGTGAAATGAGTACAATTTATATGTAATTAATTTATTAACTAATTAATTAGTTAATTAAAAACAATTTTACAGGGTAAATTTATCCGCAGAAAAATTGTTTTGCAAATAAAAGTGTATCAGAAAAGAAATTTTAATACACTACCGTAGAATCACCTAACTTCGGACACTGTCCCTTACTTTGGACACCTCTTTTTTATTGGATTTATACTAATTTTTTAATACAAAATTAATTTTTTACATGTTTTCAGGCTTTGGGATTTTAATTTATTTTATTTTTATACTATTCAATTGTCTGGAAACAAAGATAAATAGATGTCTGAAGTAAAGAACAGTGTCCGAAGGTAGGTGATTCTACATGTCTTTAAAATTGCAAAAAATAAAAAAATTCTCTGCTTCACAACTACCATCGATTTCATTTCATGCACCAAATTTTTTTGACATTCCAAATTAAGCCAATCAAATATTAACTACGATTTTATGTAGTAGCAGGTCAATGAAAAGTACGACATGCCTTCCAACATGTCACAGCTCAAATTAGTTATCTCAGCATAGAAGTCCTGAGAAAAAAATGAGGCCATTGTTGGAAAAGGACTCAGTTATGTCAATGTGCCATTTTGAGAAAAATGACTTCAAATTTTTCATTTCAGTATTGCTCAATGAAAAATAGTGCAATCAATAGTTTTTTATCGGAAAAAGTGTATCAACATGTCCTTCTTAACTTTTGAAAAAAAAATTATGATTTTGATCTGAAAATTGTGTTTATGAAGAGTTTTAAAAAGATTGTTTGTGCCCTTTTTCCCTAAATGGGGTAAAATCGTAAAAAATGCTAATTTCATTTGCTCTCTAAATCTGAAATAATCAAGAACTACTAGTGATACAGCGAGAAGGCTTCCACCAATTGTATTAGTAAGCATTTCTCCTAATGATTAGCAGAAAACTACTATCTACTAATTTTTAGTCAGACTCTACTAATTCATTTAGTAACTGTTATTAATTCATTTAGTAACTGATACTAATTCATTTAGTAACTTTATTAATTGAATTAATAGAATGTTACTAAAAGTTAGTAGTTTTCTACTAATTATTACTGGAAATGTTTACTAATTTAATTATTGGAAGACTTTTCGCTATTTCACTAGTTGTTTTTGAATAACTCAGATTTGCAGAGTACCGTCAAACGGGGCAACTTCGGACATTTGGGGTAATTTCGGACAGTCCTAGATTCATCGCTTAAATTACTCAAAGTGGTTTTAATTAGGATCTGGAGCCAGTTAAAGCTTAAACTGATTATATATTCTAGTTGGAACCGTTTTGAGTAATTTAAAGTATCAATTTAGGACTGTCCGAATTTACCCCACATGTCCGGAGTTGCCCCGTTTGACGGTAATGAAAATAAATTTTTTTTAAATGAAAATAAATAAAATCATTTAATGGATTTACAAGTTGTATTTACAACAATTTAACTAAAAAAATGTATGATAAACACAAAAGTACAAAAAATTGGTGTTTTTAACTAAGTTTCTTAAAAATCATTTTCGCTCTTTTGAGCTATGTGCTATGATTTATAATAATTTGCATCGCCATAAAGTTACAACTATAAAAAAGTTTTTAAAGCCTATTTTAATGTGTTTTGCATAATTTTCAAGGTCACGCTGATTTTTATTTGTTATTAATTATTGTAAACACTAAAATATCAAAATGAATTTTATATAATACAGTACTGATCAGAATTGTGCGTCTACTTTTTGCTCGAGAGTCGCAAATTAATGAAATCACTTTACCTTGGGCTTAACAGAATCCGTTGACTAAAAATGATTAAAAAATCAGGGATAATCTACAGTCATTAAATTCTAGAAAATCGAAAAAAGTGAATGTTCCATATGTGGCATAAAATTGCCGACAAAAAATACCGAATAAAAAAATTGCTGACAAAAAATCCCGAATTCTAGAATTGCCGAAAATAAAAAATATTGAAATATAAAGTTTCTAACAACTTAATGGACAGATAATTTTTTTTAAACGATATCTTCTATCAGCAGAAACGTGTTGAAATTGAAAAGTTCGAAAATAGTGATTTTTTAAATTTATCGCGATGTTATATTGATATTTCTGTTTTGATTATTTTCCCCTGATACAAATTGATCCATTTCAATTTAGTGTGATTTCCTAAGGCTTATGGAAGTTAATAGAGTCTCTCAAAAGTATTTCTTTTAATGAAAATTGGTGTTTTGGAGTTAAACGCCAAAGGTAATAAGCGTAATTTTTTCAAATAACTTTTTCTGTAGTTTTTTATGGCATAAGAGTACATAAATTTTTGATAGACAATTTTAAAATATTCAAACGTGTATTTTTGAGACTTCAATAGTAAAATACTATTTTTCGTGTTTTGAACTCCGAGACGTGTTATATAACGTATAATTTTTTATTAAATCTGAATACAAATCGATTAAAAAAATTGATTTCAGGATACGACATTTCTGCTGTTGGAAGATATCGTTTAAAAATCAAAATTATTCAAACATTAAGCTGTCAGAAATTTTATATTTCAATATTTTTTATTTTCGGCAATTTTATAATTTGGGATTTTTTGTCGGCAATTTTTTTATTCGGGGTTTTTTTGTTGGCAATTTTATAAGTCGGGATTTTTCTGTCGGCAATTTTTTATTCAGGATTCTTTTTGTCGGCAATTTTGTAAGTCGGGATTTTTTTGTCAACAATTTTTTATTCGAAATTTTTTTGTCGGAAATATTACAAGTCGGAAATTTAAGAATTCGGAAAATTAAAATTCTTTCGGCAATTTTATTTATCGTTAATATTATAGTGTCGACAATTTTATCGTTTCGAGAATTTAATTTGTCAAAAATTTAAAGAGTTGACGCGAACTGACGTTAAATATAAACGGACGGTGTTCAAGGTTCTGTTTAATTATTTTTTAAATAAAATAAATATTGTATTTAATATTCCAGCGTCAAAAAGTACAATAAAAAACGACGTTTTAAGATTAATTTGGTTAAATGTGATGATGGCTCTTGGCAGAACCATTGAAATAAAGTTTTCTAAATGAGAAATAGGGACTAAAATAATAATTTTCTAGAAAATCATTATTACTGTGATAAAGCTTATTAAAATACCTTTCTAAACCAGTAAACATAAAGTTAATTTGTTTTAGATTACGTAGAATAATATGCGTTTGAAAAATTTCAAACGTTTCCTTAAAAGCCTGATTCGTGATTATAAATGAACATTATGTGTGTGATCTTAAAC
This sequence comes from Euceroptres primus, assembly GCA_037177015.1. Taxonomy (NCBI): domain Eukaryota; kingdom Metazoa; phylum Arthropoda; class Insecta; order Hymenoptera; family Figitidae; genus Euceroptres; species Euceroptres primus. Next base: position 852,148 of record JBAGKK010000232.1, read on the forward strand.
CAAAAAATCTAATGCTATCTGTATTTCAAACAGCTACTTACGAGCTCTCTTATTGAATATAAACTTATTTGCTATTTCGTTGAATTTTCCAAAGGAGGAGTAAAACAAATCTAACTCTTCGCTGTGCTCTAAACATAAATTATTCATTCTCACACATATTTCTTGCACCGGCGAGTTATATACATTTCCTGCGGTAGAATAAAATGGGTCTTGTGATCTGGATTCAAACTGAGGCACTCAGAATTCCAGTCTACTCAGAAGATATGGACAATCTATTTTACATTGCAACAATTTGTAAAAGAATTTCACAAAATATAGTGATCTTCTCTTCTCTAGCGGCATTAAATTGAATCTATTATAAAGTATTAGATAATTGCTTCCCCTTTCTGGATAAATTCCGTCTACTTTATATACCAAGTATCTTAGACATTTTTTTTGTACTCTAGCTTTGCCCTCACCAAGCTCTTGTATAGTAAAGTTAACACTTCCGTATTATTAAATCTCCTTCACGCCCTAAATACAAATCCAATCATTTTATTCGCCTGATTACATACAATATCGGTGTGCTCTTTAAATCTTAATTGTAAATTAAAATCAGTTTCTAAGTCACAAATTCTTGTTACTCTCTTTATTTGTACTTAATTTATTTCATAGTTATAAATAATTGGATTCGTAGATCTTGCGTATGATACTGTACATTTCACAAGGTTTAATGGTAATTTGTTTGTTAAACACCAGTCATAGAACCTATCCAGATCACATTGTAGTTGCACACTCTGCTCAACCCGGATGATTCGCTTTAACATCTTTGTATCAACGACATATAATATCATTTTTGTTGAAATCGGACTGTATATCATTTCCATATATGATAAAGAAGATAGGACCCAAATTAGACCCTTGAGGGACTCCCGATTTTGGCGTATAAGCCTCAGATGAATAACCCGCAAATTGAACAAAGTGTTTCCTGTTGTGTAGAAAATTCGGTAATTTTGCGGCAGGTTTAGATTATGTAGTTTTCGCAGTAAAATTATATGATTTACCTTATCAAATGCTTTTGAGAGGTCCAAATATATTACATCGACTTGTTCCCTGTTACTCAGCGCATCAGATGTGTGTTCCAAAAATTCTGCAAGATTAGTTACTGTCAATCTCATTGATACAAATCCGTGCTGCTCATTAATCAGGGTAGATCTCAGACACGACATAAGAACATCGGCAATATAAATCGCAAATATTTTAGAGAAATTATTAACGATAGATATAGGCCTATAGTTACTTATATCCGATATACCACCACCCTTGAAGACTAGGCAGACGCGGGTTTCTTTCCACATCTTTGGGTAAACTCCGCATTTCAGGGCAAGATTATACACATGACTAAGCGGTTCAATTATCACTGGATAACAATCTTTTACAATGAAGCTCGGAATCATATCACTACTAGCTGTTTGTTTATTCGATAGACTTTTTATGGCACTCTCAACATTACACAAAATTTGATTGTCACTATCATTCTCTTCATCCACATATAAGCTTATCAAAGAATGCAGCAAACGCTCCAACAATCTCATTTTCTTCACACAATTCAGTAACCTCATTTGTCATAATTCCCGGTATTCTTGTTTCATTTTTTAGTTTTGAAGTAATTTTCCATATTTTTCGAGGATCGTCTTTTATTGAGTTTTCCACATGTAATAGATACTTTTTTTGCAACACTCACCTTAAAAGTTTCACTTTTCATGTTTCTAAATTGTGCCTAAAGGGCTTATTTTAGCAGATTGTGTAAAAAAAAATTTCGCGCATGCGCACTTTCGAGATAAGGTACTTAAAGACACTGGCATCGGTAACTTTAGACACTGGCGTTGGTATCTTCACAATAACAAAACTTTACACAGTGGCGAAACCTGAATTAAAAAATTAAAAATATGTTGACTGGCTTATAAATTATATAAGTATATGTATGCTGTTTGTACGGAAATATCCGTAATAATAGGTTATTGTTACGGAAACTTTCCCTTAACAATAGCCTATTGTCACGGAAATTTCCAAACAACTAGCACACATACTTATCTTGCACATGCCTAGTTCTTAATTTGCGAGTGACAGGTGATGCCAGGGTTTTTGACACAATACTATTGTTTTCAGTGAATTTGATTTAACTTTCTCGAATAGGTTTGGCAAAAAATAGTATGTGATACACGAGCGTAAAAATGATTTCACTCGTGTGATTTGCATCACACTCGTAAAATCACCTACTTTACGCACTTGTATAACAAATAACTATTTTATCATTGTGAGATAATTTTTTTAATATTTTGAAAACACTGTTAATCGTATCTACTTCTGAAAGTGACTTGTTGATCTTCTTCCTGAAAATTCGAGATGCGCTAAGTTGTGAAAGAATGCATCAAATCTAAAATCATGTCTGAAATTTAAACATTCGGAAAACTTCATATGTCGTCAATTTTTAGTATCGGCAAATTTTATTTTCGAGAATATTTTAGTGATGCCGCTCAAAACGAGGAATGTCAAGGAAAAAATCGAGGAAGGCAAAAAAAATCTGAGCAAGACCTTTATTTTCGAGGAACTTAAGACGACCAAAATACAAGGACTTTTTTACAAAAGGCCTTGAAAATCAAGGACTTTCTTTGTTCTTGTCTTATATCCTTGAGTTCCTTAGCCAGCAGCACCAGACCTGCCTGAGGAAAAGGGCAAATACATTAAAGCCCTTCCGGGTATTTGAATACTTTTCAGATTAGGTGTTAAGTGAAAAGTTTTTTTACATTCTCATCATCATGTGAAAAGGTAGTGGTTTTATGTGAAAACTAACTTTCCGAATTTTTTATCCTAACTTCACAATTATTCTAGCTTGAAATTTATTAAAACTTTAATTTAATTCAAAATTAATCATTTGTACGTTAAATTTAACAATTTAGTTTAACAACTTTTAACTAAATTATTATTTAATTCAAAGGTAATCGAAATCTTAAATTAAATATTATAGCTTCAAAGTAATTTTGTGAGGAAGGACATCTAGAATTTTAAGTACAAAAGTATGTGGTTACAACAATATCCATTATATAAAATTAATACTTTTATTAAATATATTTTGTTACATACAAAAAATAATCATACGTCGAATTAACAAAAATCCGACAGTTTGTTATTTCTTTACATATTGCAATTGTAGAAAACATTTTTTCTAAATATGAATCCTCACCTTTTGTACATTAAAGTAGGATAGTTTAAAATATTTACTTAAAGAATAATCAATTATGGTAAATAATAATATAAATAATTAATTAGTGTAAATAAAATATCATATATCATATCATATATATGATATGTGATATATGATATATAAAAATATCATATAAGGGTGATTGTAAAAAAGTTTACTATTTTAAGTCCCTATCATTTTTCACATATCCTATGACTAATTAATTTTTTCTAAATATATCTGAGCAAAGTGCTCACATCAGGGCACAATTTAGGAAAGTTCCAAAATTTTAGACGACTTCGTTTAGAAATTATAAATAAAAATGCTTGAAAATATCAGGTTACGCGATGTCTCAAATTACAAATTTAAAATAGAAAATTGCTATATAATATCAAAAATATTTTCTTTAATAATTTAAGATTATGAATATCGATTGAAATTAGTTTGGAAAGATGATTGTCAAGTGAAAAGTTGAATATTTTACAGTTAAAGATGCGAAAAATCACTCCAAAGTCTGTCCTCAAGTTTTGTGTCAGACTTTACGATTTTGCTATTTTAAGATAAAACTCGAAGATCGTGATTCAAACTATTCAAAATACGACGTAGATATGTTAATTTTAGGCTAACGAAGATTTTCATACAGTTAAAAATCGATTTCGCATCAGTATTTCCAAATAGAAGTAAATAATAATCACTATTTTTGCATAATATGTTTTACAAAATGTCATATTTATCGAACTATTAATTTAAAATTTTATTAAACAAGAGGATAAATTGAAGACGTGCAGTCAATATCAAATAAATCGCGCAATCACAGATGTTTTCCATATTTTTAATAATTCTTGCCTGTTTTTGGAATATTGTCAAGATCGAATGTCATACATTGCGAACTTAGTGACTTTTGAGGTTAGGGACGTCCGACTTCATTTTTCCTCTTAAACTCCCCGAAAATAATTTCCATTCCTAAAGTTGTACATCAACTTCCTATGCATTCACGTTACTTAAAAACATTCAGAACTCAAGTAAGACTCCACGCTTATTACGCAAAAACATAGGTATAGGAGTTATTTTCGTATAAAATTCATAACTACCACAAATATATTCCTTGATCTCTCTATTTCGTTTTTTCATACTCTCTTGGGTTAGTTCTGTTAAGAAAAACATATTTCAAGCGGCATGGAAGAATGATTTTCTTCAGAAATTTCGTGGTCTAATAATATTGTCAACTTTTTGGCAATCACCCATAAAAATAGTTAATTAACTCCATAACATTATAGTATTTTAATTATTATAATAGTATAACAATTAAATAATTATTATACTATTTTAATTATTATTAAATAATTAAATATAATAATTTACTTTATAAACATGCTAAACTAAATTTTTTAAAATAATATTTTAGTTTGACAATTTTTTTCCCTTTTAAGATTTGCAAGTGAATAGAAGCCTGGGACTCAAGTGTCCCAGGCGGTCAACTTAGAATAGAAAAAAAGGTAGTACGGGATTTTCATTGTTATGGTCGACATAGACACATCTGGCAATGGAAAATCAAGGCGGCAAGATGAGACCAAGAAAAATCCTTGATTTCCAAGGTCCCAAGTTATCAAGGAGACTCCAAGGCAAGGATAGTCAAGGCTGGTCAAGGTCCTTATCGTTACCTTCCTTGTTCCTTGACATTCCTCGCTCGACAACATCACTAGAATATTTGCTGTCGGAATTTCTCATTTTCGTTAATTTAACGTGTCGTTAAAATTATTTTTCGGGAATATTATGTAGTCCCTTTCAAGAAAACTTTTTCTCCGAGTGAAATGGTGAAAAGGTATCCTTATTCCTAATTTAATCATTTGTGTACCAAAACTAGCAAGGTATAAGCGGAGTCAAAGGAAGTTGGGGGTTGGAGTCATGGTTGGAGTCTGCCCCGCGCATCACTCGTTAAGGTCGCCTGGTCTTTGGTCGCATCTCGTTAATACACAAGTAATGAAACTTAAGTGGTATGCGAGTAACCTAACCGCGTGTGCAAAGGCACCCCACCTACATACTTAGTTGCATTTAATAGGTATACTGGCTGCGTTCAGCAAGAACAGTGTTCGAGGACGAGTAGGTAAGTCGTGATAGCTTCGCATGATATATGCTGAACTCGGGATGGCGACCATGCCGGTGACGATGGACTCGTATGGGTGCGTTCAGCACCCATGGTGTCGGTACCGGGAATATGGTATGTGCAGTGTGCACGTATGTTGCACATGCGAGCCGATGCGATGGTCTTCAGGCGGACATAAACGTAATTGCATAATTTAGTGCGAGGCATTAAACATTCGCCGTATCGCCTCTCGCTCGATCCTCCCGATGATCCCGCTCGCTTCCATCCCGTACCCTTCACCCTTTCGGCCTTCCACCTCAAAAGCGAGACGAAGGGCTTCGAAGTGCGAGGGAAGTACGCCCTACCTCGCTGCAAAGTATGCAAGTACCGTGAGTTATGGTTCTCGGGCAGATATATCAACTCCTTCATTTCCGCCGCAGACTCGCGGGGTCTCTCCTGGACTTGTCCGGTCTGGTTCGGTGTACGCACCGACTAGCGGTCGTCTTTGTCGGAGATCAATAAGGGTCGAGTTTCTCCTTGTTTCAAGAATCTTGCCAGAAAAAAGAAACTCACGAGTATTGAGAATTGACTGTTGCAGGTGTGGTGATAAATTTATTCTTGAATGCTTTATGTTTACGTTTTCTTCATAATTTTCTTCAGTTTTTAAACAATAAGGTGGATATCCCAATTTCTGATCATTTAACTCTTTAACGGCCAATGGGACATATATGTCCCACCAACTTTGAAAAATTACACAGTACATAAAAATTAACATATCAATGGAAGCCGAGAAAACTAAAAAAAAAATTTTTTAATTTTATTGCAAAAATCGGTCAAACACTGATCTTGGATTATCTCTGATTTTTTAAAGAATTTTTAGTCAACGGATTCTGGGTGCAGGCCTTAATGGATTAAAGAGGAAGGATGAATCTAATTATGTAAAATTTAGTGAATATAAGGGTTGCATCCCTTTAGTAAAATGCCCTGTCAAAAAGTGCAAAAATTGCGAAAAAAATAAAAAACGAGCATAACTTTTAGGAAACATTTTTTTCTATTTATATTTCATCTATTGGTTTTGAAATAGCTTCAAAAAACTTGTGCAAAGAAGGTACGGAAGAAAGTACTACACCCAACAGTAATAATATGTTAAAAATCAGCCCTAACAGTGGTAATACTTCTGAAAGCAGACTTTTTTTCATTTTCAGTTCATGTACTTATTTTGAAAGGACATCAACATTATGTGCAAAACAGGTCCGAAAAAAACTACCCCCAAAAGTAATAATATGCCAAAAACCACTCCTAACAGACTTTTAAGTACATAGATATTTTTTATAGTATAGAAGTGGTATATAAGGGTTTTAAATGTCCGTGTTTCAAAACATATCTATATGTACCGGAGCACTTATTCCTCAATTTAGAACAGGATGAAATAACAAGAAATGGCATTATATTTTTTAAATTATTAGAAGTGATGTTTTCTTAACTCAGGGGTGGCTTATAAAAATGATAATGCTTTATTTTTTATTTCATTAGGTTTATTTTGAAGTGGTAATATATCTACATTTTCTGGAGTATGTTTTCTTCAATTCATATATAATCTTTTTAATAATTTTTAAATAATTTGAGGTGCTTTTTTTAATTCAGAGGTGATTTATAAGAGTTGTATTGGTTTCAAAGTTTTTGAAAATGTATGTACATGTGCTGTATTATATTTTCTTTAATCCACTGGCAATAAAATAACTGTAAGTTGGATTTTAAGTTTTTGGATTTTAGAGGTCATTTTTCTAAATTTAGGAGTAATTTATAAGTGTAAGTGTGATCGGTAAGTGTCTCACGATATACCTGCATGTGCTGAAGTACTTATTTCTCAATTTCGAGTAGGATAAATTAACAAAAAATGAGATTATAATTTAAAAATTCTTAGAAGTGCTTTTTTCTCAAGTCAGGGGTAGTTTATAGGGTTAGTAATGGTTTAGAAGTTTTTTTACAATATATCTTCATTCTCTGGAGTATGTTTTCTTAAATTGACTTTACGATAAAATAACTGGAAATTAAACTTTAATTTTTTACGTTCTAGAGTACCTTTTTCTAAATTTACGTTGGTTTATAAAGGTTGTCATGATCCGTGAGTGTCTTGAAACATACGTACTTGTACACAAGTACTTATTCTTCAATGTAGAGCAGGATATTATAACAAGAAATGAGATTATAATTTTTTAATTTTTATAAGTGCTTTTTTCTCAATATAGGGGTGGTTTATAAGGGTTGTAATGGTTTCAAAGTTTTCAAAAATATATCTACATTTGTTGGATTGAGCTTTTTTCAATCCATTTGATGATAACTAATTATAAGTTAGATTTTAATGTTTTAGATTTTAGAGGTTATTTTTCGAAATTTAGGGGTGGTTTATAAGGGTAGTAATGATTCGCAAGTTCCATGACAATATACCTACGTGCTCCGAAACACTTATATTTCAATTCAGAATTATATAAATTAACAAGAGACGACATTACAATTTTGTATACATTAGGTTTTTTCATCCGGGGTGGTTTATAAGGGTAGGAAAATTCTTTTTAAAAAATTTTTATACACTGAATAGCTATAGATCCACCATATGCCGAATATGTCCGACCACTGCAAAAGGTCGACCGTTAAAGGGTTAAAAATACGTACTGTGGTTTTTTTATATATAGGGGAGAGTGACCCGAACTGGATAGGTTTTCGACCTGAATAATACGTAAAAATGACTAAATCTTTTAATTGAACGAACTGGAATAATTTTTTATAAGTAAAATTGTGAAAAATGGATCGTGTCACAATGTGGTTTATTACTTATTTACCGTTTTTAAATTAAAAATGAAAAAATGTGTTTTCGACATGACGTAACTTTTTACATCTCTGATAATTTCGTCATTTTTACTACCGTAGGATTTTTTCGCGGATTTTTTTACAACTGTTTCTTTTGTTCTTTGTATTCACGGAACATTTGGCTTTAAAACTAATGCTAATGCATTTTTACAATATATTTAAGGATATTACTTTTATCAAGGAAAAAACATTTAAAAGTAGTTCTGCTGAAATGTTATTCGATCAGATCAAGTTAAATATCGATCGATTAACGCTGTGAGTGCTGTAAAACACGATTATCCAGATCGTGTCCTCAAATCCTCATCTGGATAAAAGTGCAATGTTTCAGAAAAAGATTAATTACGGATAAATATCTGATATAATCTTTGTTACGTTACTGGTATTGTTTAAAGGAATGTTTTATCTTCATTTTGGTGCGTAATACTTTTATTTTTTCTGTAAAATGTTTTATTATTATAAAGTCGAAACTTTTCTTATCCAGATCAAGTCACTTTCGCCTACATTTTCTATGAAACTGAACAGTTTCGTTTTAGGTCCCTCATAACTTTTTTAAAATTTAAAATGAATCGATTAATACCCTGAGATTGGGCGAAACCGAAATAAGTTTACAAAAATTCGATATTCTCAGATTTTGTTAAAAATCGCTAATGTTACTTTTTTAAATTCACTTAATATGCTCAATTTTTATCAATTTTGCTGAATTTTTCATTTGACTTTGTATCAGAGAAAATCTCAATCTTATGAACTCCTTAAATAATAAAAAGGTTTAGAACCTCTGAAAATTAGAATAACATTTTTTTAAACCTTCGGAAACTTTCTAGCACTCAAAGTGTACCTACAAAAAAATTGTGAAGACTTCAACATTTAAAATGGCAATATCCTGAATCACGATCCCGTTATAATCGTTTCAAATGTTGAAGTCTTCCCAATTTTTTTGTAAGCACATTTTGAGTGTCAGAAAGTTTCCGGAGGCTTAAACAAATTTTATTATAATTTTCAGAGGTTCTAAAACTTATTTTATTTTAAGAAGTCCTGAAGAATGAGATTTTCTCCGGTATAAAACATTAGCGATTTTTTCAAAAATCCGAGAGTAACGAATTTTTTAAACTTATTTCGGCTCCGCCCAACCTCCAGATATTAATCGATTTATTTCAAGTTCTAGTTTCATCCATAAATCGTTTCTATTTTGATCCACAAATCGTACTTTTTTATTCAGATTCGTGGGACTAGTCTCTAAATCTGAATCAGTTAAAAATTACTGATTCAGAAGCAAGAAGTCAATCACTGATTATTTTTTCATGAATTTATTTAATTACTTGATCTGTTGCTTGACTAGTAACGGTGTATACTGCTGATTTTTATATTTATTTTTATTTTTTGGATAACTAAGAACCTAACTTTTTAGAAAAATTTTTTCATGAACATTAACAAAGTCTGGGGCTTAGTGTCTCTGTTTTTTATATTTTTTATTTATTTTTTATACATAAGGTAAAGGGTACGGTGATCGGCTCTTTTCGTAAATAAACGCAATTATTTAGGTTTTGACTTTTCAAATAGATGCGATTACTGAAATTATGACCTTATCTTTTGTATTTTTTCCTGAGTGTCGATCATTGATTAATGGGGCCGATCACTGTACCCTTTACCCTATATTTTAAAGAATTTCATACAACAGTTTTTATCTACATATATTTTTATAATTATTTATATTTTATTCATTTTTTTCGGTGACAAAGTTATTTCGAAATAATTTTTGTTCTTTAGAAGCTCCCTTTAGGTACATTGTCTGACACAAGCTCACCTACACTACTGGAAATCTGATCAAAAATTACCTAAACTACTTTTTATACAGTATTTTTTTCTGCGTCAATTATTACTTTGAAATCCCTTCTAATTGTCATGAACGATTTTTAAAGAGATTCGTCTGACAAAAAGTACATATATAATGATTCCTTATATTCATATTTTATCACTTTTTCCTGCTTTGTTTATATTTTGCAGTAATTCCTGTTCTATACAAGTTATTTCTTGTCTTAATGATTTTTTTATTAAATTATCTTTTTTAAAAGAGTTGCCTGACCAAAATGTGCCTCTAATACTGCTCGTCTGGACAAAATGGGTTTATGCTACTGATTTTCAAGTAATTTTATATTTATTTATATTTTATTATACATTTTTCTCGGCATCTAAGTTATTTCGGAATCATATTTGTTCTTTAGAAGCTCCTTTTAGAGGAATTGTCTGACAAAAACCCATTTATACTACTTAATTCCTGGGAAGAAATTGGCTAAACTGCTTATTTTCTCCTCTGTCAATTATTGCTTTTAAATGTATTTTTAATGTCATTGTGACCCTCAGTTGAAATTAGAACACCCCAAAGACACAAGAATCTTCGTTCTAATTACTTTTAAATTCCTTCTAACTGTTATGAACTAAACTTTCATAAAAGGATCTGACTAGAAAGTTCATATATCAATTCAAATGTTATAATTTTTTTCTGTCCCGTTATTATTCTGGCGTACTTGGTATTGAATCTGTTATTCTGTTTATTCTGTTATAATTCTGGACTGTTCCCTGTTTTTTAAATGATTTTTTTTATTAGATTACCTACTTTAGAAGAGTTGTCTCGCCAAAAAGTGTCTCTAATACTGCTTATTTGACCAAGATGGTTTTATACTACTGATTTTTGAATAATTTTATTTGTATTTATATGTTATACATTTTTTGCGGTCCCACAGTTATTTCAGAATAATTTTTTGTTTCAGAAGTTCCCTTTAGGGTCATTGCCTGACAAAAACCCGATTATACTACTGAATACCTGACCAAAAATTGGCTAAGCTACTATTTTACATTTTCTTATTTTCCTCTGTCAATAGGGATTTTTACATATAAATTTTTTAATATAGTGCACTTTTAAATATATTTTTGACTTTATTGCGTACCTAAGTTGAAATTAGAACATCCCAAAGGCATAAAAGTCATTGTACTAATTACTTTTAAATCGCCTTATAATTGTTATGAACTAAACTTTTCTAAAAGGAATCGTCTGATCAAACATACATCACTCATTCCTTAGATTCAAATTTTAAAATCTTTTTCGGTCCCATTATTATTCTGGAGTGATTGTTGTTCTATAAAAGTTATCTCTTTTTTTTAAATGATTTTTTAAATTAAATTATCTGCTTTAAAAGAGTTGTCTGGCCCAAAAGTGTCTCTAATAATCCTTGCCTGATCGAAACTGGCCTGTACTACTGATTTTTAATTAATTTTATATAAATTTATGTTATATATTTTTCTTGGTCTTACAGTTATTTTGGAATATTTTTTCGTTTTCAGAAGCTCCCTTCAGAGGAATTATCTGACAAAACTCCGATTATACTACTGAATACTGGACCAAAAATTGGCTAAGCTACTATTTTATATTTTCTTATTTTCCTCTGTCAATAGGGATTTTTACATATAAATTTTTTTATATAGTGCACTTTAAAAAATATTTTTAAGTTTATTGTGTACCTAAGTTGAAATCAGAACATCCCAAAGGCATAAAAGTCATTGTTCTAATTACTTTTAAATCGCCTTATAATTGTTATGAACTAAACTTTCTTAAAAAGAATCGACTGACCGAAAAGTGCATACACCACTGATTCCTTAGATTCAAATTGTATAATTTTTCCGGCCCCATTATAATTCTGGAGTGCTTGCTGTTCTATAAAACTTATCTCTGCTTTTTAAATGATTTTTTTATTAGATTATCTACTTTAGAAGAGTTGTCTGTCCCAAAAGTGTCCCTAATACTCCTTATCTGATCAAAACTGGCTTATACTACTGATTTTAAAATAATTTTATATGTATTTATATGTTATAAATTTTTTTCGGTTTCACAGTTATTTCGGAATAATTTTTTGTTTTCAGAAGCTCCTTTAAGGGAAATTGTCTGACAAAACCCCGGTTATACTACTGAACACCTGACCAAAAATTGGCTAAGCTACTTATTTTATATATTCTCTTTTTTCCTTTGTCAATTATTATTTTACAATCCTTTCTATTTGTTATGAACTAAACTTTCTACGAAATCCTTTCTTGTAAGCTCATGTTGCTTATCTGAACTCATTCATAAATTTAGCTTTTATTCTCAAAGAATAATTTTTAAAAGCTAGGATATTTTACTGTTTAATTCTGTTATTTGGTAAAACACAAGCCACAAGAAAACTTGCCGCACACGAAGCACGCTTTAATTTTTACTAGTCGTAATAAAACCTTCGTTTTCTGCAGGTGTGGGTTGGAAATATTAAGAAAAAATTTGCCTGGAAATCTTGTTTGAGTCTTGGAAGTTTCTCCGAAGGACATATGCTTTGGCACTGAATGCGATAAGATAGGGACAATGCTTCGCAGAGTCCCTTGAATAATACGATCAGATATCGCGCAGTCATCTAAGACGATCGCCTTAAATACAATTATCTAGATAATGCGCAACACTCGGGGGAAAAGTATCTTCCATGTGCGATACATCGCTTGGACAGTGAATTACGTTTGAAGAAGAGAGAGGTCCTCTTCTCACCAAGGATGAAAAAACACGCTGACCTCTTCAGAAGTCAGGGCCGTTGCCGCTTCTCAACTGTTAGTTCACAAATCGCAGACCGGTCTCGACACTCGCAGATGCGTAAAGTCAGCCACCGCCCTCTGAACTTATGACTTGACCCAAATCTTATAAATCACAAGTTGCAATTTTAAAAGGTCCATTTCGTTACTTCTCTTTATTATATTTAAAAATTAAAAAATTCTAGTTAAAAACCCTCACATAAAACTCTCGAGAATTTTATAATACAACTTGCGGGCGACAGCGAAAAATACTCTCGCTGCGTAAGCACTGCATCTCCCGTTTTCATTCATCAAGACGAAGAGTACTACGATGAGTCATTCTCAGTAGCAGAGGAGACTATTAGACTCTAATTGGCACTGCGTTGAAAGTAAAAATACATATCCTGCATAGTTTCTTGTCTTCGTTTCCATCAGGAAACAAGCAGAATTCCAAAGATGTTCCTGAGCTGACCAATCGGCGACCTTTCATGTTCTCGCGACGATTCTCAGATAACCCATAAATGCGAAAACCATGATTTATGTCAGAAATAAAAAGTAAAAATCCCACTGATTCATTAGAAATTCAGTGGTTTCGAGCGGAATCTCAGTGATTCGTTTCACGATGAGTTACGACTGCCAGAAAAAAATGTCACAAATAAAAAACAAGGTCGTTGGAAGATTTCTGAGTATTTTCGAAGGTCATAAACCTCAGGAGAACGTAGATGAATATTCTTTAAAGATTGCCTCTGCTTTTCACATTATAGGACGCAACTTGAGACTTAATTTATTGCTTGCAAACGTATCCACTCTGTTGTAAGTTCTTATACTTGGGTCAGTCACACTTATCTGCGTGACGTATGCTTATATGATGGTTAATGGTTAATGAAACGCAAAGTCGTAGTGCGCACAGGAAGGTGAATTGCAGTACTTAGGGTACCTAACGTCAACTCGTTCCATTGTTGACACCTTTCGAGATTATCCAACGCGTAATAGGAGGCAATCTTGTCGCTTTAAAGTGCCGCATGTAAATGCACGTACGCTGATAAATCTAGCATGCCATTCTACAAAGAGGATTGGTCATAAAACCGGAAGTTGCGATGTTTCACAATGTGTCATGTGCTAAAAGAAGCTGCACATCTAAGGTCATTTATGTCGCCTGTATTTTATCTAACGTGCATTTAGTAAACATTTAATTGCTTCGCGTGTGTGATTGCCTTTTTGTTTTATTAGGTACTTAATTATTTTATGCGTCCAGTCTATGAATGACTAAATCACGAAAAGAGGAAAAAGAATTCACTAACTTCAAAGGTATGCCTGCCAGGAGATAAATTTCCGATCCTTAAATATTTATAACGAATTTTTCAAAGATTGCATTGTGTTTCCAGAGAATCCGAGAGATTTAATTTCCTTTTTAATGTCTTCAGAGAAAACTTAACTGTTTCACGTCCAAACGACATTGATTTAATGAAAAGCAACTGAACACTGAACAGATACTCTGCAAAGTCTATAAAAGGATTCGTAGAAAGTGTAGGAAAGAGGAGATTCCGCGGAAAGAGAGAAAGAGATTTACACAAAATCAGGTTATTGACACAGAAATATATCAAATTAATGTTGTAGATGAAAGTTTAGTTAAACTTTATTTAAGGTGGATATTCCAATTCTTGATAATGCCCCAATTCTTGATCATGTCCCAATTCTTGATCATGCCTCAATTCTTCATCACTTTGCCCTTTTACATGTTATATACGGAAAAAGAAATTGAAATTGGCGTAAGTAATTTTTTATTAATATTAAACAACTTATTCTTTATCGATTCTGATTAAAACGAAAGCTATTAAGGTTACGTTAATACAAGCAATGTTTGAAAAGAAATAATGTTTGTATCTCATTTAGAAGGTTCAGATTTTGAAAAAAAAACATACGCTACTGGTCAGCATTGTGCGTCAAAACATTTTTCGTGTAGCACATAAGTTCTCCTTATTTTGATAATCTTCATCATGAACTTTTTTCCTCAAAATAATTGTACGAGAGCCAGTAAAATTCTGCATTAAATAAGCTATAGGTGAACTGATTTTGTCAATTCTGTAAGAAAATATTGCAAAATAGTACATTTTTGTTTTTTATAAAATTTGTAATAACTTTCGATATAATTAACATTTTTTAATTTTCTTGGGCTCATGTTGAAAATAAATATCCGTAGAATTTAATGAATGTATGAGGAGAACTCTATTTTTTCTCTCAATTCTGACACAGACAGAACTGCATACAAAAAAGCTGTAAAATTTGAAGTAAAACATTTAACTCAAAAAAATTAATTTTAAAAGATATGGAAATTAATATTCCTATATATTCGAATCAAATGTATTAAAATTTAATATAAGTATACTGCTTTTTAATATTTATATTTAATGCATCAATATATAATCATATATAATATATATATATATATATATGTATATTTATTTAATATGTTTATATTTAATATTTGTACATTTTTGAAATTTTACAACTAAGATAATTAAAAAATATTAATTATTTTGTAAGTTATGGAAAATTTTATTTAAAAAATCAAAAAATACACTATTTTTGTAATAGTTTCTTACACTCAAAAAAATGTCTGGTTAAGTTAATTAGAATTCTGGTTAAATATGCCCTTACTTTTTTTCTGGTTATAGTAACCAGAATTCTGATTGTTTTAACTAGAATTTCTGGTTATTTTATCCAGAAAAAATAATAGTCAATAGAAATACTTAAAATTGTTACACCTTGAAATGGTTTGGATTAAATTCAGTAAAATTTGCCTGGATTTAAGCAGACTTGATTTCATTTTAATTAAAATTTATCTGAATTTAAGACTCCATTCTGAAATTCAGGTAACGTGGTATTAAATTCAGACCAATATTGCTTAAATTAGGACAAATAATACTGAATTTAATCCAAACCATTTTAAGGTGTAATAATTTGAAGTATTCTTTTTTAGTATGTAGTAAGGGCATTTTTAACCAGAATTTTGCTACTCTTTTTTGAGTGTACAGAGTTGACAAAATCACTTCAAATTGGACTTATTTAAAAAAGAATTTTGCTAGCTTTCTTACTATTTGGAGGACAGAATTTTATCTTGCCGATTATTCAAATTACGAGAAATTATGTGCCATACGAAAAACAGGAGGACGCACAATTCTACATTCAAAAAAAATTTCTGGTTAAGTTGACCAAAATTCTAGTGAAATATTCCCTTACTATTTTTTCGGTTAAGGTATAACTAGAATTCTGGTTTTCTTAACTATAATTTATGGTTACTTTAACCAGAATTCTTGTTACTTGAACTATAATTCTGGCTACTTTAACTAGAATCCTGTTTACTTTAACCAAAAAAAAAAATAGCAAGTATATATTTAACCAGAAATTCTTTTGAGTGTAACCGGTAGTGTAGGTACAACACTGTTTAGGTTATTTTTGAAAAAAAATATTGATGAACAGAATTGGTGCAGTCTTTATAAAGGCATGTCCCAACTTCTGATCAGATTCAATAAAAATGGTAATTATAAGAATATTATGTTTTTCGAATATCTTTTCAAAAGATTTTTTTTTTGACGATTAAGAACCATTAATGATTGAAAAATAAATTTTCTAAACAGTACTAAAGTCTGGGGCTTAATATGTGTCTATATTAAATATTTCTTAGATTAAAAATACTTCTTAATGAATCATTTTATTCAAATAAAAATTATAATTATTTGCAAAATTGTTGACTTTATTTCATCCTTTTCTCTCTTTTTTTTCGATGACGTATTTTTGTCTCTAAAAAGCCGGAAAGTGAAAGTTAGGTAATATACATTTCATGTTTGAGCACCCTTTTTTAAATAATTATAATTTTTAACTGCATAAAATGATTCATTAACCCTCTGAGTACATAGTTCATTTTTCTTTCGTTGAGTACACCGTAGGTTACGCTAACCCGCCAACTTTGCAGGCATAATATATCTCCGAATCTATTCAACCAATTTCAACGTATTTTTTGTAATCGAAAGGAAATATAGTCAGGATTATGATGGTGCTGAATAAAATAATAATTAAAAAGAATTTAAACAAAGCAATAAAAAAAATCACTTGACACTGTGAAATAGCGCGCAATTCAAAATCGGCCTGGGTTACCGTATTCCACAATATACTCAGAGGGTTAAGAAGTGTAAATTTTTAATCTAAGTAATCATATTCGAAATTCTTTCATCAATATGAATCTTTTTCAAGGTTTCTAGAAACTGAGCTTATTAATTTCATTATATA